>JBAHVQ010000366.1:132908-156285 GCA_036872915.1 Nanipora kamurai | reverse complement strand
GTTTACTCAGAAAAACGATTTCTGAGCCCTAGACGGGAATCGAACCCGCAACCTTCTGATGACCGGTGAGACGCTCAAACCATTGAGCCACTACGACTCAGGTGGTGAGCTAGGGTGCAGGTTCCTCATATGTGCTGCCCAGGCGGAAGTCACGATATGATAATAATGATCAAATACTTAAACCGAATAATAATGATCGAATGTTTAAGTATTCGATCATTATTATCATATCGTGACTTCCGCTTAGGCAGTACATATGACCAACCTGCACCCTAGCTCACCACCTGAGTCGTACTGGCTCAATGGTTAGAGCGTCTCACCAGTAATCAGAAGGTTGCGGGTTCGATTCCCGTCTAGGACTCAGAAATCGTTTTTCTGAGTAAACGAGCTAGACGAACGTCCTCTAATCGTTCTGACACTAGTGTTTGTATCGACAAGTTTTGCATCCGCTCACTGAAATTGAACTTTTAAGATATAAACCACGTTTTCTTCACTTTTCTTTAACGTAGTAATCCTTGTAATGTAATAATAGACGTCTTAGAAGTAGTTTACAAAAGTCGTGTCCTTTCTGTACCGGGTAGAAAAACACTCGGCTGCGCCCCAATCTAGAACACCCGCTCGTTTTGCAAACATTACTTCGAAGTGTTTTTCTAATTCGACCGGAGGGCCGGTTGTTCAAAGCTTGGATAGCTTATCCGGTGGATAAGTTGTAACGAGTAAGCAACGTTATCCAAGCACTGAACAAGTGAATTTAAATTTTATTCATTTAATAAGATGACCACTTGATGGTTCGCATCGACAATGCCGTTCACTATTTCAGACTTATCCACCAGATAAGCTATCCACGCTTTGAACAAGTGACCACAGGATGATACATCTGACAATTACGACAATAGATGGTCAATGCACTTCAACACCTTTCTTAACATCTCAGTCAAGATGAATCGATCAGTTAAATACGCCGTCACACCTGAGGTCGGTTGAACAAAGCCATGATAGCCTGTTTGGCGTATTAGGTCCTCTGGAGTGAGGAACATTCATGCTGAGTTTTCATTAAGCTTGAAGAACGAGCCTTTCGTTGTTTATATCCAAGCTTGCAAACACCTACGCTCTCTACACTCTGTAGATTGAGTTTGCTCGTATGTAGATCGCATTACAGGCATGTCTCAGCTTTCAACTATGAAAGCAGCATGTCAAATATAGGACCCAGGTCCCAATTTATCTCGGATTTGTTGTCGAGCCCTCATGGTCTAGTAGTAAGACAACCGTACCGGCAATCGGGAGACGCAGGTTCGATTCCCGTTGGAGAACTCACAACTTTTCTGAGTTTTCATTCATTGTTTCATTCGTTGTTAAATTTCATCTGCCAAATGGCATTTTCTTACGGACGAATAGTCATTCAACTTTTAAGTATTAGCCTTTAAATTTGAGTAACTTGCGCCGGAGAAGCTATCTGAGCCCCGCGCAACCGTCCTCCGGTTTATACTGTCATTATTTGTGATTATCGTGGAAATATGGCAGAGTTTCAAACCCCATTTTTACCATGGTAACAATGGATAATTGCTCAAATTGTAAGATACCTAAGAGCTTGATACTTCTTCTACGGTTGGATATACCTCTGCCCGAACTTAAAATTATTTAAATCCTTTATCGGGCGCTGTTGCCATTTGACAACTTGTTAATTTTGCTCTGGCTAACGACAGACAGATTTACTTGTCCATACGAGACCTTCTGAAAACCTGTCCGGTAAGGTAAAGGGGTTAAAAATAAAAATGTCAATCAAAGATCATACTAACATTCAGAAGTTAGCATTCAGAAGTTAGCATTCAAAAGGCTGCATGCTCGAGTCCCGTCTGAAACTCAGAGTTTTTCTGAGTCCATGGCGTTTCACAATTTAATGAGCAAAAATTTCCTAAGACTTTAAAGACCATACTAATTACACCATGCGAAAACAGGAATTACAGGACGTCACCTAAATCAAAATATTAGATATATATTTATCATATACTTGTGCCTTTATCAGTTTATGATATCGTCCCTCGAGCGATAAAAATGATATCGCCTCGCCCCTCATATCATAACCTATACTTATTGATCAGGTTTTGGTTATCTGGTGACTGTTCACGCTTATCGTATAAGTATGGAAAAATATCAGGGAGTCTAACAAACGATCTGACAATTGAAATGAATTATAAATGACCAAATTTCCGTTCTTACAATGTATTAAAAATCATTCCTATTTGATATAAGTAGGCAAATTAACTTGCGATGTGTCGGATGGTATTTGTTGTATTTTAATTCGTGCAGATTCTTATGAACCACGACAAAGGCTGCGTTCCCCACAACCAGACGTCCTACGCGCAAAGTCAAACAACTAGATCCCGGTGCTTATAAAAGGGGCAGGATGAAATACCGAATAGAGTATTCACCTGAAAAACGTCCACGAAACAGTGCGGCCTGCTAAAAAGTAATCAGAGAGTTAGTCACGCTGGATAATAAAGTTAATATATATTATTACAGGAAAATAAAAATCAGACCAGTTGTTGTCGCCTTGGTTCACCAGTTTTAGTATGGATACCACCTTGCCCGTCTAGGCCTAAAGAAATACAAAACAAAGAAGAAGACAAAGGCATCGACTTTGGCCAAGATAAGGGCCGGCGAGTTTTGCTGCAATTACATGTAGAAGTGCGATTTGACGGTAATTTTCATTGCCGACTCAACGACGATTCGAAACCCACGACGAAAAATTGTGCTTACTTTTTTTTTGGACTATACCTCTCCAGAAAAGAAAATTTTCTCATCCCGCTTTTCTTACTCTAGTTGGGATAAAGAACTTCCGTGCGTTTACTCGGTACGATATTTGCTCAAGATTCATAGCGGCTATTTGAGGGAGTGGAATACTCAACATGAGTAAACAAGCGAAAAAATTTCAACTCAAAAAGGAAGACGGACGTCGACACTTTTGTCCTCCACTTGAAGTATTTGCATTGTTTCGCATCCTCGGTTCTTTTGTAGTTTGCAGAACATGACAAAGCAGAGCCACAAACGTACCTTTTACTGTTTATTTGAGTCAGAGTCACACGTGAAACACTTCCAAAAAACAACATTCGTCCTGCGTACGAAGTCACTATTGCAACTCGATAAATTCACAAGTACTGACGCACAACAATGTTCATAGCACTTTTTCGCTTGGTTTACTGAAAAAAAAGCCTGCCATTGGAATTGAAAGACGCGACATGGCTGAGTATTACTCATTCTGATGTCCCAGAGTGCCTAAAGACACTTCGCCTGTACATGGAGTAAGGCATTCCACCTACTGGCGAATTTTTGGTCCTTCTCGTATTTTGTTTTGGGTTATATTTGAACAGATTTCAAAATCCGTGCAAACAGTTTACTTTGGGTATCGGTCAGCAACCTCTAACATTAGGCAAAGGGCCTATAAACCACCTACTGACCACTTCATTTTAGAGACTTTTTGCAACTTAAAGATAATGAGGCCCCATCCATAGTCCAGTTATACCTGTAAGTGTATTTAGAGGTCAGTAATTTCACTTGGCTTTTTCCCAAGGAATGTCAACATGGCTGCTAGTCAGAATACTCCTTTGGCCTCTCCAAAATGCAGAGGAGAACCCTTTTAATTAGCAAAATGAAATACTCACCTGTACATTCCTCTACCTCTAGTTCTCGGTCTATAGCCAGAATAATAAGAGGCATGGAAACCGCGTGAGCGTCCACGACCTCTACCCCGGGGAAATCCACGATCGGTTGTACTGATCCCAGGTTGGTTTGTGCGTTTTGCGACGACCTAGTATAATAAAGAAGTAAGAAGTACAAACTACAGTCATAAGTTTAACTATAGTATCAATTGTATTTTGGCATGTGGCTAGTTTTTCGACATTTCTGTCTAAAAATCTTAAATTCATTAATAATTCATGAGCAAAACACAAAGGAAATCACTATCAAGACATTATTTGGGATACCTGAGGAAGAAATTACATGACTAAAGCCAACTTTCACCGCAATTTTCTTCTCAAATACTGATTCTTTTGAGATGCAATATCACACACTCGAAAGTCGTGTTTTATCAGATATCAAGACACCTCGAAGTTTGTAAAAAACCTCGGCTATCGCCTCGGTTTATAACGAACTTCTCGATGTTTGGATAGCCTGATGAAACACGCCTTCTCGTGTATGATATATTACATAATATTACTCTAATTTTGAGGTGTTTATCTAGACACCTCGAAGTTTGTAAAAAACCTCGGTTACCGCCTCGGTTTTCAACAAACTTCTCGGGGTTTGGATATCATAATGAAACACTCCTTCTCGTGTATGTCATATTACATAATATTACTCTAATTTTGAACATATTTAACTTTAGGACAGCTATCATAAACGTAAGACATTTGTCGAACTGGCTGATTACCTTCAGCCACCACGGTACCAATTTCAGGAGTTTCTGTAGTGGTCAAAGGAATTTGGAATGTCGTCAAAAATGTCACAAGAAGTATTAATGCTTGTTCGATCCTGTTCGGTAATTCTTTTCGAGATAACTGTCGGGATAAACACTACAGCAATTTGTTAGGGGAGGACTGGAAGTTTTTCCATTGAGTTAGTGAATTTTAAAAAAATTCTTTGTCGTAAAAAAAGAAATTCAAAGGTAGTATTCAAAAGTAATTTAAAATTATTCTGTTCGCTTCGTTTGCATAGTTTCAAAAAAACTTACTCATTGCAAACACCAAAAAATACGTAAATTGTTGGGATACGTTGGGACTTTAAGGCGCGTTGTGCTGGGAGACAGCTGTCCCGTTAGAATAAATTTTAGTCGGCAAATTTCCCGAGGTAAAAGATTATTTTCGGAATTTTTTCTTTCCTTCACTCAGATAACAATTTCACCATGGTCTGATATTTGTCAGATCCACTTCAACAATGCTCAGATATTAGCTGAGACTGTTGGGCCAACCATTTTGAGAACTATTATCACGAACAGTCTGTAGTTACCCAAGTATTTTTCTTTTGTACACATTAAGATTTTTCCGTTATAGTTAAGTGAGTACACTTCGACTTACAGGAGACTGTTAATCTCATTGAATTCTCCAACCATACTATTCCCAGTTGACTCGATCGTTCAATTGGCAAAGTAGCTTGGTGGAAACCTTCTTCATTAGTACTAACTCCAAAAAGGCTTGCACTTTATAGGAAACAAGTAATTTTATTTTATAAATTAAGAGGTTTGCAAACTAATGTGTTGCTATGGCAACAACATAACTTAAACTATCCTCTTCAGTTTGGTGGTCTGTACATACATGCAAAGTTTTGAGAGATTTCGATGGATAATTTTTATCATATACACGACATTATGACTTTCAACAATTCTACTTGACTTGGCGGATGTCATCACGTACCTGATTTACATATTACAAAAACTTCAATAACTCAAGAACAAAAATCAATATCACGAAACGATGAACGGCATTTTTCATAAGTTTAAGAGCACTTTCAATCAAAGCAAATCCTATTTTGGGGTGATAGGCACTTTAAAGTGGCATTTTAGCCTTATGGTTATTACTGAAAACTAGTATCCTACACTTTTTAATAATCTTGTTAATAATCTTGTTAATCTATTTAAAACATTTGAGGAGGATGCACATAAAGATGTTGTTGTTGTTGCTTTTGTTGTTAAAGTTAAATCAGCATAATTCAAATATATCTTTCACACAAGTCAGTTTTTAATAACATTCTCAAGGTTATTACGAACCTTGATTTGTCGTCCCTTGAATAGTGAATCAGAGAGTACAAGAGAATTGTTAACACTTTCTTTGTCGGCAAATTCCACGTAAGCAAACCTAGAACATACGACAGAACATATAAAATTCATTCAACAACGATGAACGAGTTGGAGGACAAACTGGTAGAGTGCTGTGTTTGGAATAAAGTGTATGTCAAAGGCTACTAATAAACGATGGATTAAAACAGAACTGCCACAACCATGTTCGATGAGTTAGTCGTGAGCCACACACAACCGAAGACTTCAAAATTAGGAACTATTTCAAGTACTTACCCTTTTGGGTGCCCAGTGAACTTGTCACATAAAATAGTTACCCTGTTGACTGAGCCACAACCATGAAAATGTTGCTCCAACTCTTCTGCTGTGGCAGAATAGTCAACCTAGTAAATCATATAGCATTGAATTTCGAGTTGCAGTTTGATACCATTAAACGGATGGGTTGCGGGTTCGTGTCCCGTCTGGAACTCAGAGTTTTTCTGAGTCCATGGCGTTCCACAGTTTGATCAGCGAAAACTTCCTAAGACATATAGCACTGCTCAGGGCTCAGTCGTTTAAGGGTCAGTCACGGCTAAAACCTTGGTCAAACGGCGCATGATCGTCGATCATAGTTTAAGAGTTTATTTCCACCCCAGCGCGCCTAACTATCAACAACTGGCATTAACTGACATCAGTGCATGGTCATACGGGAAAAAAGTATCTTCGACTATGCTCGAAAATTTGAACATTCTCAAAGTGAAAGATAGCCGATGATAGCGTAGTTGGTGGTCAAACGGAAGCGAGAGTTTCAACTATGATCGACTACATTATCATTCACTATCATGCACCGCTTGACCAGGGCTTTATTCTGTATTAAAATGAGGCAGCGTGGTGGCTTCAGTTCTTTTTCAACTGTGGAACGGTGTGGGTTCCGTCTGTATGCCAGCTATTATCACCCTTCCGTACATATCTCTATGTCGCCTCCAAAGCTGCAGGTTCTATGGGTTTCGGAGCTTTATGGCGCCACGCATAGTTGGCTAGCATACTGTATGGCCAGAGGGCATACTGGGCATAGGTACTACACTTTTTGTGCCTATGCATGTATGTATGTTATAATTTAACAATTATAACGTACATACATACATACGTACGTACGTACATACATACATACATGCATACAACCCGAGTTTTACGACCGTTTTTCGGTGCGCGTGTGTGAGGTAGCTCCACCTTCCAGCAAGACAACCTCAGCCAGGTCAACAAGGAATATAATGGCAAAGTATGGAGTTGAATCACTAAAATGGCTATGTCTCAAAAATATAAAACCATTCGATTTTCAGTCTACGACCAGTACATATAAAGGAAAGGTAAGCGATAATATTTTTTGTGATTAGAAAGTATTAAAAAGATTTAAGATTGAAAATTTGTGTATTTGTTATCGAAGTCAAATCCCCGCTATCTGGAGCGATTGAAGAAACACCGTCCACTTCAAAAAACAAAAATAAGAGAGAAAACTCTTTAAAACCAGTTTAAACCTCAAGAACAAAGATGGACTTAGAGATCAGACAGAACTTTCAAGGAGAATTTTTCTAATTCGTATAATACTTGCAGGAAAAGTTACTAAGGAAAAACAATAACCCTGGACAAATTACCTACACCCTACAACTGTAATTATTGTTCCTATAACAACATGCAATTTTTTGAACAATATACAAAGTGCATGGCTATTCAGATTTGATAATTTCTTATAAGTATTACAGAAATGACGAAGACAAAAAAGCAAAAGCTACTGTGAATTTTTTTTATTAACTCATCCACTGAGTTTTACAGTAAACCTTGGGTAATCTCCTGATTTAATGTGCAAAGAAGCCAAATGCGGCAGTCTTAGTACTTTGCCGTCACAGATTTTACTCAGGTCATCAGACCCACGGACCACAGAGAGAAAAACATCAATCACATTAAGTCAGGGGCAAAGTAGTTGTATGAAAACAGTGAAATATTTCTGTCTGCATGTTTATGCAGTGCCATTAGTTAACTTGCACAACAATTTGATACTTAAGAAGTCTCTTGTCTTATCTGGAATTTATGACTCAATTGGCGTTATTTCTTAATTAAAACGTCGTTATGACTTCTAATATTTGAATAATTGTCCTTCAAATTATGTTGTAACTACTTGAAAGTCACCGATTTGAATCACTTCGTTCTTCAGAATTACGCGTCATATTCAATGAAGAACGAAAATTCCATGTAATTTTATCTTTGTACTGGACGTTTCAACTGTTTTCAAAGTGTTTCCACTCTTATTTTTCCAAGTGGACGGGTTTACTTCAGTTGCTCCAGACTGGGGATTTGACTTCTATAATAAACACAAAAGTTTCAACTTCTAATCTTTTTCGCGCCTTCTAATTACTAAAAATATTATCATTTACCTTTCCTCTATCTGTGCTGGCCGTAGCGTAAAAATCGGGCAACCAGTTTATGAGATAATGCCATTTTGGTGATCCAACTCCGTATTTCGCCATTGTATTCCTTGTTGATCTGGCTGGAGTTTTCTGGCTCAAGTAATGACGTCGATCTAATTTCCGGTATGCGCATAGTGACATGCGCAAGGACAAAAACTTCAGAGGCTCCAACCTCAAGTGACCCTTCTGTTAGTTTCCTATTCTGTGCCCTTGGCATTTTACTCGGCAGTATCTGCAGAAACTGTTCTCCCATTTCAATGGAAAACATTCCGAAAGTTTGTCCAACTTTTTTTTAAGGCTTTCGTTCTTTATTATGAAATATTTTAATGGTTTTCAGAATATCGATAATAAAGCAGAGTTTGAGTTGAGTAGTGCGTACTGAATTTAGCTGTAAACATAACAACGTCTTCCAATAGGGTACCATGACTTCCCATTAGTAACTGCCATTTACAACCACTTTTGCCTAGCAGCAAGGGTGGTTGGTAATCTCAGGTTCTACAGTCTATTGGAACCAGCTGAAAAATGATATAACAATTAAATGAAAGACACTCCACAATGGTATATGCCCTATGCACTAGTACAGGGTACTTTACAATACTGGTACTTACTATGCCAACCAAAACATGTGTTCTCACAATTTAAAAATTGTTAGGGTAAATATAAGATTAACTTCATTTCACTTCAGCATTGGTACATCTTATGAAATAGGAACTCACATTTCCCACATACACTGATCTTGCATCAACCTCCTGCTTTTCTTCAAAAGTCGGTAAAGCTGCCACACACATTAAAAAGGAAATAAAATGCACAAATCAATAACTAACAAGGCAAAATTTGATGTGGATAAAATACTCAACAAATTCACCTTGTTCAAGCTCTGGTTACATAATTATTTGGTAACAACTAAAAGCAGATTGAGCCCATTTTTATATACCAGACATTTAAAGGTTCCAATACTAAGGATGTTCAGTATGAAAAATTTCTGGTATTGGTAAACCAGAGAAATTATACCAGTATTACTAGTATGCCAGTTTTTGGGTGTCTTGTAAAGTTGCATTTTTATTGGATTTACAAAACCATGGAAAACCAAAACTAAACTATTGAACTAATACTTCAAAACATGCCACCTTAAAACTCTTGATAAATTCATATCTCTGTGAATATCAAAATATAGTTATAATACAGTTATAATATTGTTAGTCTGTGACACTTTAGCAAAGGAACATGAAATTATTGGCAGTATCCAGATTGGACACAAGGCAATTAGGATCTGGTATCCCTCCTGAAAAATAATACTAAAATCTAGTATTCCATGATTCAAAAAATGATAATCCAATTTGTCATACCCTGACAAGTCAAAGTAGCCCAAATAAGTATCCACAAACAAACACATTTGCTGAATTAATGACCTGACTTCCAGTTATGTTTTAAATGATAAAACTTTGACTTTGGAAAGTGTAGAGAAGTCTATAACTTATAGTAGCCATCTTGCTAATGAGTACAGTGTGCATCAGCTATGATTTACTCAAAGTGTCAAAAAATCAATCTATCAATTTCTGGTGAGAAAATAACCCAAATATGCATTTCTTCGTGAGAAAATAACCTGGTTCCCAACACCATGAAAAATCAAATCTGGAAGTTGATGATCATTAACAAGCTCAATTTTTAAATTTTCATGGTATTTGTATCCTGATGCCATACTGAGCTTGTGACATCTAGTATTCAAATTTAAAATCTGGTATCCTGTTGATATTGGGATACCACAAATCTCATGTCCTGGACAAGATACCAGATTTTAAATTTGGATGCTAGATGTCACAAGCTTGGAATGCCAATGTTATCACAAGGAATTCAAAACTGAGATAGTGAATGATCATCAAGTTTGTATCTGACTGGCCATGGCACTGGGAATCGGGTTCTTTTTTTCATCCACAAAATAAAGAACAACTGGACCAATTTTCTTGGGCAGTTAGTGAGCTAATCGTGACTATTAATGTACACTCATTATTAACAAGTCGGCTACTCTGACTGACTTCATAACACTAGCCAAAGCAAAATTTTTACCTATTTAACTCATCAATTTGAAACCAGGTCATCAATTCAGCAAATTGGATTATAAGGCTTCCAGTCATGAGATACTAGATTTCAATGGGAAGATACCAGATTTTGACAGCCTACAGTAGTATCAAAGTATCTCAGTCTTCGATATAAATCATAGATTTATAAATACCATATAAATCCATGGATTTTTGAGTATTTTGCAAATTTCTAGAGGCATGTGTAGACTTTGTAGCAAATCTCTGTAGCTTTCTTTAACAACACTATAGATCAGAAACAGCTGACAAAACTTTATGATCACACTACCTAAATATACACGTATTTCACTCAAATGTACTATAGTCGTTATTATTATTATTATCATCACTACCATTAGCACTAGCCTTACTATACATAATTATTTTCACTATAGTTCAGTTCACAGAGATAAATCTAACTTCATACCTGTACTCGTTGGACTCATGCTCAAATTCAATGATCCTTCAATTTCTTTCTGCATATCTTTTAATTTTTCAGCTTCTTCTTCCATCTCCTTCACCCTTGCTTTGATGGCTTCTAGTTCCTGGACAAGTAACATTAAAAGCAACCTTCAGAGTTCCTCTATATAAACATACTGTTAAGGCCCATCTACAGCAGATGCAAGCAAATTTTGAGAAACAAGTGAATAACACACGACTATCTATACCACCAGCAAGCAAGGCAAGCACCACAATTTACTTGACCAAGCAACGTGAATCATATAGAAACATGTTCTATATGATTCACCCCACACACATGATGAGATGAAGAGGGACCAGTCAGAAAGGCAAATTCAATTGAAGCCAGAGGCAAGTTGTTAACATGCGTTAGCTTCAACAAATGTCAGGTAAAAGATGGATGATAACAGTCTTTCGTTTTGAAATTTGGAGCCCATAAGGCCAACTAGCAAAAGAAGATGTTCCAGTTGTTAATGTATCCATACAAAAGTAGTGCTTAATGCACGATATTATGGAATGCACTTTTTACCTTTCTATTTTAATATATATTGTGCATCCACGACAGTTTTGTTGTCATCATTGTTACCAATGAAGTAGAAGTGCTGATGTTTGACAAATATCAGTATTGGAGATCTTCATTCAAAAGGACTTTATTTTATATCTAATCCTTGGTGAGAAAAATTTCCAGGCATTAAATTACACATTGCTTGCATCTGGTGTAGATGCAAAATTCAGTCATGTTGGCTAGCTGTTTTCACATTGCTTGCATCTCTCACATCCAGTGTAGAAGTGCCTTTAACCCCCTAAAACAGGCACCTCTTTCAGAGGTGGGGTGCTGGTGGCACGGTGGAAATGGACGTGTCTCTCACCTCTGTTATGAAGGTTTTCATTTTCTATTTTTCTAGTTCTGTGCTGGTGTCCAATTAAGGAAATAGTTTTAACCCATTAATGAGCAGGGCACATCCCTTCAATAACTAAAATTGTCTGTGTGTTAGCCAGAGTGAAATACCAAAGTATTTCTTGCCCATTAATGAGTTAAAATTGCCAGGGTCACACGTAAGAACAGTGTTGTCCTTGTTGACTGTACCATGGATTGCAGGTTTTCTTCAGGTACTCAAGTTTCCTCCTGAAGAATCACTATGTAATTTACGCAAAAATTTTAACGCCCTGCTTTCTATGTTTAATTCCTTTACACCTGCAAGCTTTCTATATTAATAGTAAGTTGGATAATGCACTCCAGATAATCGAATTACCACTGCCCACTGAAATGCCCGCTGCCCAACTAGAATGATATAGCTACCGGATCATCTACTGCTTCATCCTCGCCGTGCTCCTTTGTTTCATCGGCTAAAACGTCGTTTAGAGAACCATCTAAAGTGGTTTCTAAGGTTGTTTCCAAAATGGAATCTTGACCAGTGGGATCTAGCACTTCCTCAGCCATGAGCGACATAAAATTTACGCCAACTGACGGGCTAAAAAAGTATAACTTTTAAAAATCTTCTTTAGCTCGTTTCTCACAATAGCTTACGTTAAAATCATGGACGATGGAGGTGGATTGTAAAATAGCACTTTGACTTTTTACTCACCAAAATACTAAAGCAATTAACGAGCTACGAGCCTGGTGAGTTTGATTACCTGTGACCAGCGGTCTAAGATGCGACGGCTAATTAGGTGGTCTGGCTCGCTCTGGGTTAGGATTGGGGTTCAAGCCAGGATTATTGTTTCCTTGCAGAAAACCAAGAGAGTTGGGAAACTGACGAAACTGAAATCTAGAATAACTGACGTTTCGAGCGTCTTGACGTTTTACTCAGACAAAGGGTCTTCAAAACTTGCATTGGCTTACAGGCAATGGTTATAATGAAACATATCTCCGAAGGCAACTTCTGCACTCAAACGACAAGAAACCATTAAACAAAGGTTGCAAAGTTTCTCATGCCAAGTTAAAGAAGAAATAATGAAGATTTACCTGGATAAAAGCACTTTTGCTTTGGCCACCATATTGAATGACAAATTTCACCGCGTGAAGGCAAAATGCCCTAGGAACGAGGTTGTGACAAATTTATATCATCATGGCTACTAAAAGCAAAATATATTTTTACCAAGCTAAATATTTATTATTCCAGCCAAAATTTGTCGTTAACTGCATAATAACATCTCTTCAACTATTCTTTGAGGTCTGAGTACAAAATTTGCTTCTATAAAGTGTTTTCTTATAGATAAAGAAATGTATTCTTGTCTCGAAGTTACCAAAAAAACTGACCCATTTCTGAATCAATGTTAGTGTTGAAAAACAAAATAATTTTTGTTTTTGTTTTATAAAATAGTATCTACCATTTTAAGAGGGTTGTATGGCCAAGCACTTTCTTCCTAGTATTAAGAATTTCACTAATATCCTGCTTCTAGTGGTTTCTTAAATGAATCTAACACAAATTCTGTAACTCAAGCACCAAATGAGATATGAAATACGGCACCTCAACGAAAATTTTACATGGCACATTTCACATGTGAAATTGGAACATCTAAAGTTGTTTTGCATGTGATCACTAGTAAGCCACATGTAAACCACATGTGAAAGACATATGTAAAGTATCTGAGTTTCTGAACTCGAGAAAATAAACATGTGAATATGTTTTTCTAATGTAAAAAAAACCACGTGTGAAAAAATTTTCAAATCGGAAATTGAAATGTATTTCATTTTCACATGCGATCACATAAAAACAACGCATGTGACGTCTTGTGGAATTTTCTTTAGGTAATGAGCCCCACTTTTCGTGTTATAAATAACGTTTACTAAAAAGAGGTTTGAATTTCGTGCCATCCGTGCTCTGAACTGGCAGCCTCTTGAAAACTATAAGTCTGGAAACTCTAGCGATGGGCATGTTTGGTCGCCATCAACTGGAAGATAGTCCTCTAAGGTAGCTACATCAGTTCCATGGTCAATGTGCTCAATGTTTGAGTAATTTTTCATTACTTTTAATGAATGCGAGCTCTCCAGGTTCTGCCACTGCGTTCTGGGATTACTGTATGGATATTTTCCATGGATTCTTGCCTTTGGTTCCAAGCTTTCCGTTAGCGTTGGGATGTATTCGTGATCGCCACCTGTTTGAGCTAACATTCCGGGTATTTCCCAAGCCAATGTATCTTGGCATTTCACTTTCAAAGATGGTGGGGTGGTGTCATTAATTGCTCCCATTACTTGGTTTGTTTGCAAGTGAATCGGACATGCACCTGGTATAAGTTTTGGAAGTTCTCTCTCTAATTTTCTCTCCGACGTATTTGGGATGAGTTCGGGAGGCCCAAGGAACTCTTTCGACTCTCCAAGAGCATGTTCGAATGAATTGTCAGCCATTGTTGTTTGACAAAAGGACTGGCATGGAAAGGACTGTTTGTGCTGGCGCACCAGATCGGAAATGGTTGTCGGGAAAGTAAGGCGTTTCTTGTCTTCTTTGTTTCTGACCGTTTGTGATATTTGGTAGCTCGGCGTGGGTATCTCGGCCGATGACCTTGCTAATAAGCCACTCGCATCGCCTTGTTTTGCCGATTGAGACTGATTTTGGCGCAATTTTTTCCGTGCCAGCACCTGAATGTGACTTGCCACCTGCTTTCGCGATCGAACTTTTCCAGTTTTCATGTAGATGTACCTCGATATGAGCTCGTTTCGACCGTACATTTTGTCCTTAGCCGATAGCATGATTTTTTGTCGACCACAAGGCGGATAAATAGCGAGGGCCTCTTGAAAACTCTTTTCAATTTCCCCTGACCAAAGGCCATCCGTATCATCTCCCATAATTGGAATTGTTGATCACAATATCTCAAGAAGTCATGGCTCTCCCTCTAAATGGAAAAACAAACCAAAAGAAAGTATCACCCAGCTAGTTTGGAGCTGAATTTATATCGCCGGGTAGTAACATTCTCCATGGTATCAATTTGTTTAGCAGATGATTTTCATGTGTTCTAGATTAAGAAGTTCGGACAAAGCATGGAACAGGCTGAGCATGAAACATCGTTTAACACACAGTGTCCGATATATCGGACACCAAGAACAAACGAGAGAACAAAGCAAAGACAAAGAGAGAATGAAGAACAAAAGAAAAAACTTCGTGCGTTAAAAGGTTAAGGTTGTCCCTTTGAAATCTAAAATATGAGCCCAAGAAGTATCATGGGATAGCACAGAGCAATTTCTGGTTTATGGTTGTTGGGTCAAGGATGTCCCACGACTATATAGTCTAACTCAATGATTGAGCGCCAATCTTTATTCCTCCCCATGTCAATGGGACATCCTTGATCCAATCACCCTTAAATGGAAAATGAACCGTGCAATCCCATGACACTTCTCGGGTTCATATTTTAGATTTCTAAGGGACAACTTTAATTGAATTAGCTATATATACATTTGTATTAATAGAAAAAATACGTAGATAGGCCGAACGATAAATCTTCCGGTATAAGAATCCTCGTATGTACAGGTGATGCTCTTGTGATATCATTAGTTATATTTGAATACAAAAAGATGCCGTGACAGACAAACATCTCGCCACTCTATGAAGAAAATTTTAATACGTTTTGGACATTCGTCCTTCTTCAGTTAAAAATCCATTCTAAAGGACGAATGTGCATATATGGTGCTAATACAACGCTCACTTGCATTACTTGAGCACTCTGGCCCCATACCGCTTCATGCTCTTTAGATGCGCAGATCACCATTGCTGTCCCTAATGCAGTTGTCAACAACAATCGTACGGGTATAATAAATTGGTTGTTCTCACGTCTTGATCGTTCCAAGTTGCGCTGATGAGCCGCAGTACGGCGAAACATGCATGTTTGTAGATTGAAAAAATATATACATGCATATATACTTTTTCCTTGACCCAACCACCGTTATATATAATAATAATAGTAATATTGGATGTCACACCGAGTGACGCACCATACCGGACAAGCAGAGAAAACTCTTCTTAGCGCGGCAGGAATTCGAACCCGCGACCTTCGGTTTACTAGTGCGACACTCAACCAACTGAGCTACAGGTCAAGTTGGGAGCTGGTCGCGAAATGATGTAACATCCTTAAATCAAGTAACATCGAGTTTGAAGAACCGATAAACTGATATAGGAGCTCTGCTTTTCACGAGATTCGTTACTAAAACGTTTATCACCTTAATGAATAACTTCCATAAGCAAAGAGATGCATATTGCGAACTAAAGGACACAATGTTTACCTGTACTTAGCACGAAGAATCAACAACCCCTAGGCTTCTGTCACGAGCGCTTTTGTGTAGAGCCCATGTTTTTTCTTGCCTCTTCTTTCTCAATGCTTCTTCTTTCTCAATAAGCGACAGATTAAGATCGTGTAGCGCACGAACATACATACATCCTTTTTGACAAAATCGAGTTTATGGCAGGCTTTATGGCAGATGCGACAAAAACGCGTAGCAATCCGAGATTAGAGTGCTGCCTCCGTGAGGGGATGGATTAAACTGTTCACAATCATCTAAGAGTGGTCAATACCACGAATGGTAGAATGGGTGGTAGAGGTATAAACTTAAAATTTGATGGTTGCTATACCGAGTTTCACGCCAAAGCGACCATCAGGTAGCCTTCAGAAGGTTGCGGGGTTCAAGTCTTTTCTGGAGCTCAGAGTTTTTCTGAGTTCTTGGCACATTAAAGTTTGAACAGCAAGGTACTTCATTTATATATATATATATACTCGTCACATGAAATCGTGAGAAGGTTTTATCTGTGAACGAAGCCACGCCATCCTGAAAGCGACTTTAAACCTTGAGTTCAGCATGGGGATAGAACTATTTTATTTGATGCAAAATGTAACCGAGTTAACGCGCTACTGTTTATTGTTTATTGTCACAGTTCGAAAAGTCTCTTTGGTAATCGAAACTATGAATTCAATCTCCAGAAATGACTTATAGCCAGGTGACATTCGTGTGAGGCTAGGAAGATTCGCGTACATTAATTGTTTAAGGTTATCTTACTGAATAAAAATCAAAATTTATGTATTATGGTAATACGAGGATGAAAAAGCCAGTCCAATACATATCTGCTGCCAGTCTTTTGATTAACAACGCAACAGCTATAAAACTGTCGGACATTCACGATACAAAACATGGCAACCAGCATGCCAATCGATGCGATGTACGACAACAAAAACAAATTTAAACCACTTAGCTGGAGGTAAAATTAGATTTCTGACGTACAAAAATAAAGTAAAAATTTTAAAAGGTGATGATGAAATGCTTATTGCCCAAAATAGAGTTCTTCAAGCACAGCTAGTCGGTGAAACTTTGAAGCAATTGTGTCAGTCAAGCACGTGACAAAATATCACAAATATAGCAATCAAAAAGTACGCTATTAATTATGGACTATATTGGCAGAAGTTCTCGATAAAAGTCGTACTCGATCGTAAATATATACTAGTTACATAAACAATTTTTTCCAGAATTACTATTTAGTAGCAATGTCTCTATAGTCTATACCACATTTGTCCAAATGTCAATTAAATGGATGACTTGGAATTTTGTTTGTCCCCTTCAATTGTAATTAATTGGGTTAGAATAAACTTGCTTTAGAATTGATATGGGAGAAAATGATTATTCAGGGTAAATGAAATGCCACTCTAAATGTTGAGTTTTGAAGTCTCCTATCTATAAACAGTCTATTAAGTTCCCAGATTTGATCCTGAAAGTCTGCAAATCTAATTAATAGTGGTGCAGGCAAAATGGGGAAAATAAAGACACTGCCGATCTTACCTTCCTTCAATCACTTTCACACATCGTAGACATTTCCAAACCATAAAACCTCCAGCAATATCTACCACCCAATAAACCTCATAGGGTCAAGAAAACTATGCTTTCAAATTGATTTATATTATTCTTGTTGATGTTGACTTTGCATATACGATAAACTTTTCGTATTTATCGCAATCTAGGTCACCTGCTCTTTTGTGTCAGCATTTTCATGCTCTATTTCCTGCTATGAAGCCTTTTGCCAACTGCAGCATCAATAATTTATAGTTTTCACTCCATTTCCTCAAATGAAATTTGCGTTTGAAAGCTCTTTCCCGTTTGGACTTTGGAGTGAACTATAAACGCCTTTCTCCTTCATTACAATAAATGTTTTGTTCCTTCATTACGAGTAAGTTTTGTGGATCCAGTATTAGTAGAGACATGGCCAATTGCTTGTGGCACGTTCATCGCCACTCATGCAAATAGAACCCCATACCAAGCGGCGTTCTTACCCTACCGGTTCTTCAGTAAGTCTTAGCGAACCTATTATACTTCTTAATTCCGTTATATATCGTTTTTCCATTTTCCCAATAATCAATAGCTCAGATTCTTGGCTAAAAGTTAAAACCAAAGGCTTTTGTTAGACTTATACTCTTCAGTTATACATATAAAATTAGGGTTATAGTTTCACTCAAGAGATAATTCGTGTTCAATGTATGTAACTCAGCCCTTAATTCCACCTTACCCAGGGTAAAATGTTTTCTGTTTCCTAAATAAAATAAACTGTACAGCTAAAGAGCAGAAATAACACTCTTTATATTAAGATGAAAGCACAACTTCACCACACTACTTGGGACGGTGTATGCATGTTATACGGCAAGAGTTTTTCCGCGTTTCTAACGAATTAAGAAAACCAGGCTCTCAGCCAATGATCACACGCGTTTGGTAAAGTTATTTTGTAAAAACATGTAAAATTACTTCAATTTCTTACTCAAACCTTACAACAAAGGCGGTAGAATTACCGTATTTATACTACCGCACTGATCTGGAAAAAAGGGTAGAAATACTTGCGTTGGATTGGACGACCAGTATAGGCGGGAAAAGTTTGATAACAAACCAAAAACTTAAAACTTATGGCTCATGCCTTTCGTTTAACCACTGTAGAGCAATCTTCATTTATTCTTCGAAATGTGTTTTAGTAAAAACTTCGTGGTTCAGTATCTTTTAGTTTGAATTAAGTTCATAGCCATTTTTTAGTCCATTTTAGCTTCCTTGTTTTTCCAGCTTTGCTTTTGATTGTACAATTGAACGCTTTCTTTCAATAAAGCTAGGATTTCAATGGGTGGGAAAAGATTTTTTTATTTAATTTGGCTAAGATTTGTTAATTTAATCAAGTATTTTATTGCAAAAGCAAGGTATTTATCTAAATAAATACCTAAATCTTCCAAATGCATCCCTTATATATTCAATTCCTACTCAGTTCTAAAAGTCCTTAAAAGGGCTGTTGAGAAACGTTATGTTAGAACATTAAATTAGATAACTTACATATGTCTGATGAAATAACGGAATAAGTTGAATTCCCAATGAACGTTTAAAAATGTCTTTTTTTAAAAAAAATCTCCTTACTTATCAAATAAGTCAGTTAAATAAGGGTTAGTCCATGGACTAACCCTTATTATAAAATTATATTATAAAATCCAGAGAATGTCGACTCATGGCCGTTGACTTTTTTAAATTCACCAGCCTTATTTCAAAAACTCAGTAGTGACATTCTCCAAAATATTTTGCTTTGCAATTCTTCGATTAAATTTCGAAGAAAACTGGAGTTAACTGACAATTTCTTAATTGTGTTAACCATGAAAATATTTGTGCGTATCAACGCTATGTACCACTGCACAAGTGATCATTTGACTAATGCCTTTGACTAATGCTAGATACTTATTTTACAATTAGATATAGTCATTATGCACTTAAGGACTTTCCTCCTTAATACAAGGCTGGGAAAACCTACATAGGAAAAGCAAAATGCTATATTTCGATATTAATTTTTTTTCAAGCCTTGATTTAGCACAGGACGTTAGGCTAGTAGAGAAATATTAGTGAAAAATTGAACGAGTGTTTGACGAAGCAAGTGGTATTATGAATATTGGGGTTAGAGTTAGGGTAAGGTATTATGAAAATATACCGTTGATGATTGTTGCTTCAGTCCTCCAATTTAGCACACGTGAAGAAAAATATGTTCTACAAAAGTTCTTCTACCTAAAAGCCATTAGCAGCTCCAGAAGCCGTATTGGACCATCACTGGTGAAAAGGATGCTTTGCAGTCAAAAGCTTGACCAAACAAGTTTATCTAGACACCTTGAAGTATGTAAAAAACCTCGGCTATCTCCTTGGTTTTCAACAAACTTCTCGGTGTTTGGATATCCTGATGAAACACTCCTTCTCGTGTATGATATATTACATAATATTGCTCTAATTTTGAGGTGTTTATCTAGACACCTTGAAGTTTGTAAAAAACCTCGGCTATCGGCTCGGTTTTCAACAAACTTCTCGGTGTTTGGATATCCTGATGAAACACTCCTTCTCGTGTATGATATATTACTTGTTTAGTATATCGTAACATTACTATATTGATAGGTAACTTATTGTAATTTTTCTTTTTCTTTTTTTTAAATCTAGATTTTTTTTTTGTAATCTGCATATTTAGGAAAGTTTTATGTAAATAGCAAGCAAGACCCTTTGAACACAAGGAGACTGAAAGGCCATCGTGCCAAAATAAGTTTGAATAATAATAATAATAATAATAATAATAATAATAATAACAACTTCACTCTAGCTCAGATAGAAATATTAGTGGTTTTCATAATTGTATGTTTTAGCTTTACAGTCTTGAGTTTCTCAAAAGGGAAATACATGGTCTCCATTAGATGGTAACTTGGTAGACCTCTTTCAGCGTCGAAATGAGGAGGCACGCCAACGAAAACTGGCATCAAAATTTGAACACGGTCAGACTTAGCACAAGTCAATGCAAGGTGATACAAGTCGATGGAAGTTCGTAGCCAAAAGAGAGGCGAGTTGAGATTTGCAGCGATTTACATACTCATTTAGCCAAGTTTAATTTCAACTAAGAGAAGTCATGGATCATCGAACTCCTTGGGCGGATCTGATAAGGACATTGCTGATGACAACTCAAGAATCTCAAGAGTTGTAGTTAGAAAACTGGCAGGGGATATGCATCGGTCGTTTCCAGTAAGGCAAGGTTCCAAAGCGCATGTGTACGATTACCTGACTTACTTGATCAGTAAAACTTTATTAAGACATCACAACAATACACTCTTTTTTCCTGATCTAAACAAATCACAAGTCAAATTATACCACTAAAGAAGATTACTTATTTGTTTAAAGATAACATGAATAAATTTTTCTTTTTGAAGACTTTTTTATGCATCACGCGTGAAGCTACGCCTTAGCGAATATAAATTGCCCCTCTTGGATTAGCAACTCCTCTCTTTTGGTTAGCCCTGTTTTTGCCACATGGATCATGAGTTGGCCAGTTAAGACCCGTATATCCATCGAAATAATAAAATAAAGACGACGCTGACAAGTATGGTCCGTAACTGTGCCAGGTAATACTCTTAGGTGTAACACCATGACATCTTGTTGCCACATTTTTGACATTTTGACAGTTGAGTGATCCAGATTTCTTTGATACCAGACTCCCAGTTTTTGGCTGACAAACAATCCAATCATTGATATTCGATTTGATCAATATCTCTTTTCCAATCTCTTTCCAAAGGTTGAAATCTACTGCGCCAAGCGACAACTCGCCCAGTGGAGGAGTGGTAGAGATAGGAACATTTGCTCCACCAGCAGGCCAGTTTGGACGGGGGGTAACGGCATTGTTGCTATAGGTAAAGCTATTGTAATTAGTAAAGGTATAACTGTAAACCAGCGTCCAACCGCCCCCGTCGGTTTCCATATTACAGTAAACTTGAAATGCCTTATGTGATGATCCTCTCAGTGAATTTCGACTGCTTGACAAGATTTCTTCACATGATTTGGCTGGATTGCCTTGTGAACCTTTAATACCTAAAAACATACATATACACACTAAATCAAGCAACCAAACAACTAAACAACGCGAAATTTGCGTTGCTATTTCATGTTTATATGTACATTACGTGGCATGGTCATAATCAGAGGTTGTGAGTGAAAAAGACCTTCATCTGGTCAATGATTGAATTCTGCATTAGTCATAGGAATTTCCTTGGAAAAAACAACCTGCCCAGTTTGATTTGTTTTTGCATATCTGAATTAAAAAAATTAAAAAGGGGGGCCATAGTAAATCAAAAATAAATCTCCTTACTTTCGTTTAATTTATTTTCCAAAGCTTGGACTTTCTTCTCGAACTCAGCAGTGACTTTTTTCAGTTCTGGGAAAGGTTCAAATAAGCACTTCAACAATGTTTCTTGGTGACAGTTGTACTATATTTAGCGATTAGAATTGTTAGATGTGTTGTGCTGATTAACAAACCTGCCGAAATACGCAATGTTTCATTTTCCTGGAGGCTCAATCTGTTTGCGAGAACTTTATCCTATCGCAAATAAACATCGAATTTTTAACAAGAGTATTATTTATGCATTTAAAAGTGTACATAGGAATGTAAATCATGAAATGGTTCTTACAAAAAAATTCGAGAGACTTTTGCTAAGATAATTGAAAAATCTAAAATTATACGCACAATTCTTTCTTTGCCAAGTGCTTCCCAGCTTTGCCCGTTTGTCACGTAAAGTTTCGCGTTGTCTTTACGATACGACAGCAGGCCTTTTACCAAAGGAATGTTATTTAGATCCTCCCTGTTGGTAACTTTGACCACCTAGAATATGATTGAGAGTTATGATAATGGTAATGTATTTTAATGTTAAGTTGTTATCATATTGAACTAATTGCAAAAAAATTAAGAAAAGCACCGTTGTCTTTAAGGTTTCGCTCTCCAAAGAAGGGCCTTTGCTCGAACCGTCAGAATTTACCTACATATGCTAACTTTCCGCGCTCTTTTATATACTGCCGACGCAGCATTCTACAATTTTACGTTGTTAAAAATAGTTCGTTGTAGCATCGCCTTCAGGAGAACAATAAATGTAAATGAGGATAGAAAAATTTTAATTATGACCAACTTTATATATAAATATGGCATGGAGCTTTCTGACATATGTAAAAAAAAAGCTTAAAGTATAAACAATACTAAGATTTACCAGAACAATTTTTTGGTATTTTATGAAGAACATCGATCAACGCGACAATACAGCGATATTAGACTGTATACATTTTCCTGACTATTTACACGAGCGCGTGGTTCCTCGTTGTTCTTTTTGCTCTTAGCTACTGGTTTACACAGACAACCTCATTCACAATAATTTTGATTTAATTGAATCTGATTGTGTTGAAAAAGATGGGCATGACTCCCTGATGTACAACATTTCAAATATTAATACCGCTGTGCGCATTTACTATTTTTAAACACAAAACTCAGGCAAACAAACTAAAACAGACTCTAAAGAATTCCTTAACAAACCTTCTTCTATTGCTTGGGAATAAACAAAGTGACATTTGAAAATTGCTAAAGCATTTCCACTCCCGTGCACAAGTAATATAACGATAAAATATTTTATACGACTCCAAACACTTACGCCGTCAACGAGGTTTGCTATTCCTTTCTCTGTACAAGATCCCTGAGCCAAAAGTAATAAAATTTACAAATTTTAATTAGTATCCTTCTCAAACTCATTAATAATTTATGAAGAAAACACAAAGGAAACCACTACCGAGACGTTGCTTTGGACACGTGATCTTAATAAACGGAAAATTTCGGCAACTTTAAACC
>JBAHVQ010000366.1:95705-108187 GCA_036872915.1 Nanipora kamurai | reverse complement strand
GAAACCAACATCTGTCACTCTTCAATGCTGGCTTTCCATCTTGTTAAGATATTGCTGATGCTAGTGTCATTAACGATATATTTCTGGAAAAAGTCACACTCTTCTTCGTTTACGTTGGCCAGTTCCTGAACTTTGTTTTCGTGTAGTAGAGTCTTCGTGTCTCGTAAACACTAATATGAAAACAAAAATAAAATAAACAAATCCCGTTCAAAAAAATACGTTCTTTGCTTTCCATATCTGTCTATATCTATTACTCCGGTCTGTCTTCATCTACCTGTGTATATGGACAAACGAATGTCGCCATTTTCTTCAATCAGCTATCTCAAATGTAAAATCTTCAAAACAAACTGAGAAATAGAAGAGCTGCACGAGCCACCACTTGTTTAAGACCTTATTCAAATTAAACAAATTTGATTTTTATTTCACTTCGTAAATGGTCAGCATTTCCCATGACTAGTAAATAAGGATTCACAGTGAGTGATATGAACCACAAGCCAAGCTTCGCAGATTTTAATAAAAAGTGACAATGGCACGGTTTACTATACTGTCTTAACTTCATGGAAATTATTCGGAATTTTCTCCGAGTACTGGGGACACAACAACAGAATTTTAAGTCTCAACTGAAGTGTGTGACAAGTTAAAACAGGATTTTTTTGTCTACTGCACCCATACGCTTGTAGACGGGGTGCTATCAAATACCCAAACACTGTGACAATAAAATGCGATCTATATCAATCAGATTTCGAAACCAAAAAAGCAAACTGCTACGACTAATTGTGATCCTATCAGATAGCGAAGTCCTCACGGTAGGCGGTTGTTTCCCACATTTTCTTGTGGCATTGAGCTGTGTTCTTCATTTCCCGTCCATATTTCTTAATAAACACAATGTCAAGCCGCAAGTGAGCGCATAACGTCTTGACCTTTTCAACGTTTCTTCACAGTAAATCACATAAATCAACTCCTTGTAGAAAGGGTCCCATCACATTGAATTACCGTAAAACAAAGTAGTTTACCGTCAACTATTTTTTCAGTTACGAATCAAAGTGAAGCTTTCTCAGGAATATGTCCTTATTCAACTGTGCTTTCTTATTTTATCATGTTAGCGATAACGATAGGCACCTAAACTACTGCTTACAGCTCGGCACCTTCCAACAAAACAGTACAACGATAAAGCAAATGGGTTAAATGCATCGAGTTTGTCAACTCGTGTTTCCCGTGTGAAGGCGCCATTGAAAGCACGAAAGAAGAATGAAAAGCCCGAGACCAACGGCCCAATGATTTGTGTTGTCCTCTCAGTTTTGTTGGTATGCCCTGGTAAAAACACGAGTCACGAGTTTGAAATATTACTTCTAAAAGCTTATGCCGATTTGTTGCTAAGAGTATTGGTGATGGTATTCAATAGAAATGTATGAACGAAAGAAATCTTTTTCTTAGAGCCTCTTTGATTTCGTTACCGTTACATATCGTTGTTACAGTATCGAGTCAACGGCGTGTGATATTTAACATCCATTTTCATTGCTAGCTGTAGACACATGTAAACAGAGTGTGCTTATTTGTTTGTTGTGATGTGAGATGGTTCTAGTTACATGAAGAAGCCATTGTCTTACATTTGGCAAGCAATTCCTAATAACACCTGCAGATCAATAATCAAACCTGCAACGCCCCAATTTTGACAAAATTGCGAAAACGTGATTTTTCGCATGAAAAAAATATTGGGGATTACAGAATTTTTTAAAGTCTGCAGGCCAATACACCACTCGCACGTACCTGAGTTGGAATGGACCGTAATTTCTGAACAATGGATCTCAGTTCTTCAGCAAAATGCGTTGTTTTGAGTACTTCGGAAACCAAACCCGATTGATTAGCCTCCACTGCAGAAATTTTTCGGTTTAGCAGAAGCATCGACATTGCCTGAAACCCAAGTATAACTCATTAACTTATTCCTACCGAGGGTCAGTAAATACGATAAAGACTGGGTTAGGAACGCAAGGGTTAGGTTTAGGATTTGGATTAGAGTCACGATTAGTGTTAGGATTCCAGTTACGATTTAATTTAGGGTTTGGGTTTGAATTGGGGAGAGCGTAAGTTTTGGTCTCCGAGATGATCGTCAGCCAGTATAAAATAGTCTGGAATTCGCCAGAGTGAATCAAAAGATCTCACTTTAGAGAGAGACGCGTCATTAACCAAAACTATAGCAGACTTTATAATGATGTTCATTGACTTCATTTAAGTAATAGATAAAGTATGAGCAGCCCAGCTGAATCTGATTTACAAGACGAGCTGCAAGCAAGCCGTAGTAAATCAGATACAGCTCGGATGCGAATGCTTTACCTTACTTATCAAACGGACGCATCTAAATAGCCATGTCTTCAAACCATTTTTCAAGTTGGAGTGATTTTAGCTTATTAAAATGAGGAAAAAGTTCATGTAAATCAGGACGATTCTGTATCCGATTTACAGCTGTTGATTAAACATTCATTTCTTTTGAATACGAAAGTCATACGAAAGTCATACGAAACAAAGTTCGAATACAGTCTATCAGGTTTCGTTCACACTAAGCACGTTTTGGGATCAGCCTCGAACCAGTCAGAGTTCGCTTGCCTAGAGCGTTCACAATTCAGTACAGCACGCCGTTTCTTGTCGAAACATCGTAATAAGTCGTAATACTATAACGGTGGACTTTCTTTAGTTTCTTCTTGGGTATCTCATCCCATGGAAAAGATGAAGAAACATGCAAAGAATTCGAGCCAACAAGGTCGAGTGATTTTACAGTGTATACAAACTCCGTTTTCACAGACTCAATCGACTATAGAACAATTTTATGTTTCATACGAAAATTTCTGCATTATTTTCATGAAGCCTTGGTGCTATCTAAATATATGACGTTTCACTGACTTGGATAAGAATTAAGATTTTCATGACGTTTTGCAAAATAACCTAAGTACACCTGACCTTCAAAAAAACTGTTTTTTCGTTGACTTCTCGCTAACCGAACAAACTCTGCCTTAGATCGGTCTCGAGTCGACCTGGCACTCCAGTGTAAACGGAACTTAGAACACCAAAGACTAACTCTTTCCCGGCAGCGTCGGACTTTTATTATTTTACTCTAGCTAACACCAAACGTCAGACGATTTTACTCCCCAAAGTTGGAGGCATTGCCGGGAAAGAGATAATAGCTAAAAACCTAACTCTTTCCCGGCAGTCTCAGACTTTTATTATTTGACTCCGGCTAACGCCAGACGACTTTACTCGTCAAAGGGAGAGGTACGGCTGGGAAAGGGATAATAATATTAAACGGACACCTTGCACACATTTTCAAATCGGTCCATCTGGAGTTTTACAAAGTTTCGACGTTCAGCAGAAGGAATAATTTACGGGAATCCTTTTGTTTTGTCCTCTGGATGGATCACTTTTCTTTGAGCGCATTAGGTCTCTACATTACCTTAGTTGATCCCAGGTGATGTGGTAAAATGTACGAGCAACAACCAATTGGCGGATGGCCCCATTCGGCAAACTTCGTATGAAATGTGGCCTAGTGAAAACAATATGCATTTCCAACCGTTATCCTCTAAATAGTTCAGCACGGAGCTACCACAGTTATCTGAGTGAATGTGCCTATTCTCGGGTCAGGGTTAAGGTTAGGGTTACGGATTGTGCTAAGGACATGTTCTAATTAATGTCATTGTGTGATGGCTGGGGAAACGTCCAAAGAGGCCGTATATCCGCCACTTTTTATTTCAGACTTTGGATTTTCAGATTTCCAGTCTATATAAAGATCAGTGCTCAAACGTAGAGTTGAATACGAATCAATAGAGTTTCGCAAGGTAGTCAAGAAGCCGAAAAACAATCAGTATATGCTGTGAATTTAATGTTAGCTGGCAAAAAGAAGGCAACACGAGGAAATACTGCACAAAGCTTTTAAGTAAGTTCTGAGATATTCTTAGCGATTATTGGCAAAGGTAGGAGAATACACTAAAACAACCACATTTCCTGTCTTTTCGCCAGAATGTTTTCCAGCTTACTTGACTCCCAGAAAGCTCTTGTGATTTGTCTTTAACTCTTGGTAAGTTTGGCCGTGCAATGTCAAAATTTGTTTTTGGATAAGAATTAACATTGCGAACAAGTTGGAAGTCCGCCGTCGTAAGATGACGGCCGGTGTCCCTTTGTGGATCTTAACCTTCCTTAGAGATCCTGAAAGGAAACTAGATACGTCCTAACTCTCTTAACAAATTCAATATTCGGTGTGAATGTGGTTTGGTTTACATTGCTGACACCGGTAGGAATCTCTTAATCCGTCCAAAAGAACATGAATCAGGCTGCTCGAAAGCTCAGATTGAGAAATCTGCTGTCGCAAAACATGTTTGAGAGCATGATCACCAAATCAAGTGGGAAGATTCAACGCTTTTAGTTTGTGGTAGACATTACTTCTCAAGAAGAATGAGAGAATTCATCGAAATGTTAAACACTCAACAATCACCCAAGAAAGTCTGCCACTGAACAGCACCTGGTCGTCGCTATTTCACTGTTCATCACGATCAGGAACCGTACAAGATACCTTAGTAGAATAATTCGTCAGCATAGCCTGCGTGTCACGTCAGTTGTCGTGCGTGGTTTGGTTTATGTGACGCCAGCCAACAATCAGGCTGGTAATTGCTCTGAAGTTGATTTGAGTCAACAAGTCGAAAGCTCAGCATGATTTAAATAAATACTGTGGTGTTTCCACAAACCTATATTCACTTTAAATTTAAAGAACTCTGTAAAACACGAGCGTGCACTGAATGACTGAACCAAAGTGCGTTAAAAAAGTCCAAGATTAGACGCGAAACCACTTCTGCATACAAGAATCATGACAAATAACTGGGGGAAAAATGAATACCTTGTCACTAGCCAACACAATGTCACAAAGCCCAGCAAGCGCTACTCCAAATCCAGCAGCAGGGCCGTTCACTGCAGCTATCAAGGGTTTCGGACATGTGATCAACATTCTTGTCATGAGCCTAAATTAAACACAACAGCAATTAACAAATGACCAGCTTTAGGCGGGTCTAACCTCAATTTGTACTGACCCGCCAGCAAACTTTTTTTCCTAACCTGTTCAACATGGACACACAGGACCGAAACCTTAACTTGATTCTAATTCTAACCAACCTTTGATTCTTACCGTAATAAAACCCCTAACCCTAAAGAAAGACTGTTTCAAGAATGAAAGAAAAATCAAGGGGAAAATAGATTGCATCTATCGCATGAGGCAGTATTTATGGATATTTATGAGGTTTTAAATGACAAGATGTCTTTCTTGTGCCAGGTGAAATATGTAAGCAATAATTCTGTCCTCATTTTTACAAAGCATCATTGAGATCATAGAGTAAAATAGTATAGGATTCTCACATTCATGACTAACTTGTAACTGCTCATTTTCACTTGGAAACGCCGAACGGCAAGTGCGGGAAAAACTGTGTTCACGTGGTATTTTCACATTTTTACGTAAACGTGAATGTTAATTTCTTCGTCTGGGTACGATCCTTGTCAGTAAATCGATGTCAGGAAAACGAATATTCGAGTATCTTTTCACTTGTGCAATTGTCACGTTAGAGTTTAAATCGTTCATAATTGGCGAAATCAACCCTTCCATTCATGAGTTTTGTAACTATAATAGTGTCTTCATAAGGGACGATCGTTCTGAGTATTCCCTATCCTCACGTTGCATCGTGAATGGTAGCTTACTACGACCAAAACCTTTCTTGGCAGAGTACACTATAGCGTCAAAACGTGTCTGATTCTTCACTTAGTTGGGTTGGAATTTTTTCCGTTTATTCTTTTATCTATTTGTTCCGAGTATTCTTTTTTTCATCAATTGTATGCATCATAAAAAAGTTAATAATAAAGATAGCGAATAACATCCAAAGTAAAGATTTTATAAAATGGACACACATCGTTGTTAAAAAACAAATCAAATGTTTTTACGATAAAAATATTGGATGGGATTGAGGGATATTAGGGATTGAATAAGCCTGTAAGCCGAGGAAGAGTTTGTATAAGTTATAAGAGACATCGGCCTGCAGAATTTTCACAAATTCATGTGAGGTGTGAGGAGCTATTTAATTTAAAATATCCAGAAATACCACTCAGTTATATTTCAGAATCATCCTCAGGGTAATATGAAATGATAAATTCACATTAATTTTACATTTGTTTAATGTGAATTTATCACCACTCAGTTCATTAATTATAATACTCCGATAAACTAAAAGATCGTTTGGCGTTAAACGGAATAATCACGAAACCTTTTTTACCAAGAGTTTTTATTTCAAATGATTTGGAATTAAAACTGGTTTGTAGAGTGGTCAAACGAAGGTGCATTTTCGTAAAATGGTGGTGTATGTTTAGTTCACTGACCTATATAAAATGGTTATGTGTTTAACAGAGTAAAGGGGCGTGACTAATCGCTTGACGCATGCCCGAACAGAAGCTGTGACCCAACATCTTTTGGAAGCTTACCTGTACTTTTGTAAGACGTCTTTCCGTTCAGCTTGGTACATATCTTTAAATTGATCAAGGTCCCAGCCGTAACAGAATGAACCGCCAGAACCGACAATCACAACAAGAGATATGTCGTCCCTTCCGGCACTATGCAGCGAGCTAATAATCTTTTCACACATCTGAGAAGCAAAGTTAGGGTACAAATTGTGAAAATAAGCAAGAGAAGGTTACACACAGCCCAAAAAATTATGTAGTAAACAGTCCATACCATTAAACTGTAATGTTACTTTTCACTAATTCACTTTAAACCAAACTTCTATTTCTATTACCAAAGTAAGGGGCTGATTACATGGAAATTACCCGTGTTCACAAACAAATCACTTAAAATTTACGTTGCGATTACATGGCGAAAATTCCGGCCGGGTTGCCGCTGCTTGAAGCTGAGCTAAAATTTTCGGCCTGGTCAACCGGGCTGAAAAATCCAATATTTATCACGCGATAAAATTTCAGCCCGGACTGAAAATTTAAAAACGTGTGGGAATTATATCAAAATATAAAAGCAACAAAAGCTACCTCACAATTTCCGCGGGAATTCACTTTCAATTTCAGCCCTGGCTGAAATTTCTCATGTAATTGGAAATATTTTCAGTCCGGCCAACCGGACTGAAATTCTCCATGTAATCAGCCACTAAATCTCTTCAGGAAAATCAGAATTCTTTTCTGTTGACCAGACCATGCTACCATTGGTAGGCCTCGGGGCATGTGATTTGGTTTCCACTAATACTAACTTTATTTAAGATGGTATATATGACAATATTAAAATATTGCAGGACAGGGGATTTTAGTTGCCAGTTTTTGGAATTAAATTGGAACTAGTTCAAAAGTGTGTGAAATCACTATCAGCAGATATTGTGCAGTATTTTGGAGGTAAAATGTTTGGGGGAAAAATGTGCGGGAAGTTTACCACCAATTAATCTCTCCCGTTAATTGAAATAAATGTTTTTGTTTATATTTTCCTGACTTCAAGTCATGAAATAAAGGAATTTTTTTATCGGTTATGCTCTTTCCTCATCACATTTTGTCAATGACAGAGCTCTTCGTAAGCTACTAGATACCGCCATGAGGAAAAACGATAGCGACTTCCTGTTCCTGTAGGTAGTACACAGATCCCCTTACCAGCCGACAATTTCATAAAAACATATTGCGAAAACAAGCATCTTTTGAGCTCAAGATTCGAGAAAACGTGGCGAAATCGAAAAAGATAATATTTCGACCTCATTTCAAAGTCTCCAAAAGAAGTGCAAAGACCCTGTTTTGGAAGGTAAACGTTTGCGAGAAATGTTATAGATCAACAGAAGTTTTGTCAAATTTTACGAAGAATGATGCGCAGATCTGTGGGATTTTCCAAATTGTGTGAAACTTTGCAGAAGGAGAATCTATGTAAATGTAACATTAGGGCAGATAGACGGTATTTTCAGAGGTATACAAGTTGCGTTTATTTGATTTGGGCCATATTTGCTTTAACGAAGGCAAAAGGAGGCAAGAAAAATTGCTTTTTAACTATAGTCTGCTAATTTATAATATACATCGTAGAGAAGTCTGGTCGCTAAAGTGGCAACTGAACCAAAATTTTTAGCCGCCAAGGTGGAAATGCTGGTTTCATTGGCAAACGTATCAGTCGCAATTTCGAGCCCTGCAAAATGGTTCTTGGAAGTTCCGTGAGACGCCAAGAAACCCACGGTGTTTGTGCCCTTAAAATTCAAAGTTGAAAATCGGTGGTGTACTGTATGTAACCAAACTTGAAAAAAAAAAGTTAAACGCTACTTTGGATTTTTCTCAAATTTTACGTTCACATGAATAATAGTTATTTTATTTTTCAATAATTTAAATAGAATTCATTAATTTTACTCATCTAGAGTTTATTTTCACCTATTGCCTTCCAATAGTCATTGCTGGCACAACAAATCTTACCTGCAAGTTGATGACGTTTTTCTTGCCCTCATTGCACAATTTGATGTGTATACATCCGCTCTCCTTGGTTACCACTAGCTCTTCCTCCAGTATGGCTGGGCAGTTTGGTAATGTTTGACGTGTTAGCCGAGCTGGAAGTTGAATAGCTTTCGCCTCGGCATTGTTGAACACAGATTTGCATTCTTTAGGGGAAGAACTATTGCCAACAAGATGTTCGGCCCTTCTGCATGAAGTTTTAACGTTTTTCGTTTTTGAATGCGGAGACTTTTTTGGTTGCTTGTGTTTCTCTTTGAATGAACTTAAGTATTTGGGATTATTTCGTTTTGATATCTTAGCTGGCTGTTGTGGAGTTCCAATTGCTGTCCCAAGGTCATCTTTTTTTCTTTTCATTCCACCCTTCCTGGTTTTAACACTTCCATCATTCTTTTCGGATTCTCCATTAAATCTCATGTTACTTTGACCAAGGTAACTGTCAAGTGTCAGTGGTTCTTTTACTTCACATATATCCCTGTTTTCAAGGGAAGATTGGCAGTCTGACTGAAGCCGAAGGATCTCTTCCTTAAGATCCTTTGGAAGGCCCTTAAAAAGTCTCTTTCCCTTTATTGCAGGTAGAGCTTGCAACGTCAACAACTCTTGTTTTTCTTTTGCTGAATTAGGCTTTTCTGCCACACGCACAACACCTGTGGCTTTTGTCCCTTAAAACAATTGTTAACATGTACTGTAAAACAATCATAGCATCATACAGAATAACAGTATATGGATGCTATATGGAGCAACCTGACCTTAACCTGTTAACTCTTTGATTGTAAACATAGCCAAACCCAGCCCTTTATCATTTTAAGCTGTCTGGTACTAGTCAATTTTAGTCATCCTTTGGGTTACAATGGGTTAACAGCCATGTTCCTGGATAAAAGGTATTACCTCTGGCTGAACGTTTCCATTTTTCACATACAGTGTACTTCCTATTCAATTTTTGACATGGAACAAAGACTTTTGGAGTCAAGGCAATGTTTTGAATCCAAAAAGGTGCATTTTGGCATGTGTCTAAAACCTTGTGATTTGCATAATTTATGAAAGTGTTTAGCTGCAAACAAAGATGTTGTTTGACATTATGATAGAATTTTGTGGGTGATTACCTGCAGGTTATCTGCTGTTTTTTTCCCAATTTTTGAAGCTCCTGGTTCAAAATATAGTCATTAAACAGGGATGGCAGAAGCCAATTTTTTGGGTGGCGACACAAGGAAACAAATCACAAATCAGTTAAAGGGATAAAGAGGCAGACAAGTCCATTTGGCAGAAGTGTGGCTTGTTTACATTTTGGTCAAAATACTCCAGAATACTATGAAAGCAGGATGCTGATCATGCTCGACACAGCAACCCATTAGTTATTGACAGAAATACACCATCCTCTGTTGTTTGCGCACACCAATTCAAAATTTCACAGCGAAAGATAAGTAAAATGAAAAACAAGGAAGGACTACATTCCTATTTCAGGAAGAGGCCAAAGAGTAACCAAAAATTGTATTATTCCTTTATGAAATAAAGTAGTAAAGTCTCAGGATGCATAAAATTATTGGGGGGGCCTGTGCTCCCATGGCCCCCCTGGTTCTGCCACTCCTGTTAAATGTTTTAAGAAATAAATCTTTGTGCAATGATTAGTCCCAAAGATTGTTGTCTTGTGTAAGTACACTGAATAATTGGGATTTTTCAGGCAAAAGTTGAAATTTTTCAAAAAGACTCTTTTCCAATCAAAAAACGTTTTCCCCAAAAAGAGAGTATGGCTTGTACACAGGTGCAGCTTTTAAAGGGTATTTACGGTTGCTATATTTTGTCTGTTCAGGCTCCAGTATACATTTCATCACTACCCTTTCCTAAAACCCATTGTAAATATGAAGTCAGTGTCAGACATAAACTAAGAGTGTCCATATGGGACCATGTCTAGTTAAAAAGTCTGGTCAGGTGCAAAGACAGGGACCAAGAGTTGTTAAACAAATATTAAAGCAAATCATATTTTAAACATTACATACCACTGTGAAAAATTCCACTGTTTAGTTTCAAGTGGACATGTGAGATAGTTGAATACTAAACTACAGGGCAGTCACTGAGTGCTGAGGAAAGGGTAAAGTATATCTAATCATGGAGGTAGACAAAGCCAACCCACCTACAATCACTCCCTGAATGATTTACTTATTATGTACATCGCCTGAACTACTCATATCCCAATAATAATTGAGATGTCAACGCACCGGCATTGCTGGAATGATCATCATCGAGTGATGGCACCTGATGGCACAGATAATTTATAAGCAATACACTATATAAACGTTGTACAACTTGTCATAACATTGCACAAGGTTCATCTTATGGTATGTATTACTCATAACCATCAGTCCAAACGAAGTAAAATCTAATACACAGACGGGATTCAAGCCCAACATCACCAACTTTCAAAACATGTATACGAAGTTGTGATGTGTCGTTTGCGGACGGGCAAGGAATTCTACACTGGTTGATGTGTTTTAATCCTGAAGTGCACAAGGCCACATAACACTAGCAGAAATACCGATGCTGATCTAAGAGAGCTTAAATTTGAATGTAACAATACTTCTTCAAAATAACTTTTATTAACTACCTGCAATTAAATTAATATTAATCTGGATTAAACGTGACGAGACTTTCAGCTCAAAGAAATATCACAATGCGGAAAAATATGAACGCAACTAATGTAAACTCAAAGTTTTTTACCTGGAATGGGCCAGTGCTTGTCATAAAATTCTTTGATAGCTCGATGACAGTCGTTAAAGTTGCCAATCGGTTCCCATGTGCTCAGCAGGGGCGAGTAACTTTGCCAACGGACCAGATAATCTTCCTTACCGTTGCTGGTAATGCGTCTTCCGATTATCTGATCGACCTGAAATGTACAAATAGCATTAAACTGTCAAGAACTTAAACAGTGTACACTCCATAAAACATCGAATACTACTGTATGCTTACCTCATAAATATCCTCAGCCATTACCCATTTCCCGGCAGCTATTGCTGGTTCGAAAAATTGCGCGCCAAAGTCATCAAAGCCACGTGACAAGTATCTTCATTGAATTCTTATATTCCCTATTCGAATTTGTTTACAATTTCTGCCTCGTAAATTGCCCGATATCCTGCTAAACCGCTTCGAGAAGATGCCTCACATTGACAACAACGTAAAACTTGATTTCAAGGATGTCCTGATTCGACCAAAGCGAAGCACAATTCGCAGCAGGGCTGACGTGAGTACTGTACAGTTTGTAGTCTGTTGTTCACATAATTCGTAAATTGATTTGCTGTTCCTTATCTTCAGAAACCTGCCGCTTACTTTTGAAGGTTCTGGAACGGTTACCGTAGGGTATTGAAATGGTTTAATAATGAAAATAGTTACCACGTTTTCACAACTAGATATAACGACAATTTTTATCTTTCGCATACATTTTGCGTTTGACAGCTGCGAGAAGTCAAGTTGCACGGTCACACAAAAGCTGTGAACGACGTTTAATGTACCTTAACATATTGTATAAGAGCAAGGAGTAAAGTTATGTAAAGCTTTTATATTTATTGTATATGCCGGCAATAACAAACTGTTATAATAAAACGGATTGGCTGATTAGTTATTAACCATCATATTTGGCGCGTGAATTAGGGATGCGTGGGGGTGGCGGGCGTAGAAGGTGGCAAGCGGGGGGTGGATATAACCTCCATTAATATGCCCAGTTGAAAATAAGCAAGCTTCTAATACCCAATAAATCCCCTAAATTTGAAGATTGTCACCAGAAAAATATATAAAAATCTAAAATGTACAATACAAGACTACAAGTTGTATAAATTATTATGATTGGAAACAGAACCTATATAATCATGAGAATGTTCAAATATTCCTTGAACATACCCTTCACTTAACAGGCATTACCATCTATATATAAACTGAATTAGTAGCCTGCTGTCAGCAACAACATTTGTAGCTCAGCTGACAGAACACTGCACTAGATTTGTAGGATCACT
>JBAHVQ010000366.1:70581-81937 GCA_036872915.1 Nanipora kamurai | reverse complement strand
AGGATAAAACAATAAATATTTTAAATAGATGACGAATTTGATAGCTTTTTTGTAAAATAAATTAGATTGTGTTTTCCTTATAAGAATAACATAGGCAAAGAAAACTTTAATGAAGAAGGGATGAAAACATGTTTTAAATTTGTTCAGCACTGAGCCTGATTACACCAAAAATATATCTTTTGCTGCCAGTGTGTTCTTTATGTAAACCAAAGATGCATACTGTAACTTACTTTGCAGAGGCTCTGGTTAAGTCTTTGGTTTTAATTCAGAGGATGAAGGATACACAACTTAGCAAAGATAAAACAATATTTTAAATAGATGACAATTTTGACAGCTTTCTTGTAAAATAAATTAGATTGTGTTTTCCTTATAAGAATAACATAGGCAAAGAAAAATTTAATGAAGAAGGGGTGAAAACATCTTTTAAATTTGTTCTGCACTGAGCCTGATTACACCAAAAATCTCTTTTATGCCAATCATTGGTCCTATTTTCAATACTCTGTTTTTCTGAGTATCCAGTTATCAGTTGTGTGAGAATTGTGTTCCGAAAATCTTTCATATATAAACGACATTAGCTATCTGTAAAATCTACCAGTACCCATGGTTCAATTCTCAGTATCAGACAACAGTTTAGTTGCCATTAAGGTCTTACTTTTTTATGACAATGGTCATATGTACAGCAGTGCATTTCTGCATTTGGTGCTTTTTTGTTTGGGGTTTTTTGGTTTGTTTTGTTGTTGTGTTTTATACTTTTTTTCTCATTTCTTATTAAGGGGAGGTTGGAGTGACATGCTTATCGAAGGTTGTCCTCATGAAGTACTTTATTCCACACCACTGACCGTTACATGTCATTTTCAAGATAATTGTAATTTTAAAAGAACAGAATTTATTTTAAAAAGTGATTACATATGTACTTTATAAACAGATACTGGTAAAAGTGGGCAAATAAATCCCTACTATACGTCCTATTGATCCTCTACTGCAACAGTTGACTTTTATATCAGTTATATGATAGGCGATGTTTTATTGAGGTCTGGGAGCATATTTCTTTGGGAAAGTTTAGAAATGTGGGACCTCTATTACCTCCCTACAAATAACTGTTCAGAAGTTTGCTGTACTTTGTAGGAAGTGCAAATATGGGTAATAATCTTCAGGGTAACAAGGCCTGTTGCAGACTTGTCAAGGTCTCCGCTACTCTGCTTTACTTGTACAGAATTCAACGCTCAAGACAAGGGACTGTATTTCAGTCATTTTATTTCATTTGAAAGATTATTTTACAGCCGTGAGATTAGACCTCCTCGTCTCGCTACGACCTGACCACAATTCATTATTATATTTCAACCCCAATCAATTATGTTATTATATTACAATGAATTGTGACGTATTCTAAGCTATATGTACATGAAGTATCTCACCTAACTGCTGAACAGAAAACTGGCAGCGCTGCACTGGGGACTTACAACAAGGCCATTCTTCTGTACTATCCTAGCAACTGTCAGCCAACTGCATCGAGGTGAACAGATGCAATTATGGGCGAGGGGTTGTTGCGTGCACGTATTTCTAGTATAATCCTAACAATCGTACGAGCATCTTAAAAGGATTGCGAAAACCAAGCTTGCAAGGACACGTGGAATATTTAATTTGTAGTAACTGGGTCACATCAGTTGCGGAGATGTTCACACATGGAAACAGAATCGCACGATAGTCCTGTGACTGTCTTGTGATCGTAGCGGTCATGACAGTAGACCTCAAGCCTACTTCCACGATTGCCACCATCACTACGATCATTAAGACTGCTACATTCCCACAATCGTATGATAATCGTGCGACTAAAAAATCTTGTATTGTGGGATAGTTAGATTGTCGTTACGATCTTACAAGAACAAGGCTTTATGTAACCTGACAATTACAACACAAAATGGTCAGGAAACAAGTTAATCATATTCCTGCAAAGATATTTCAGAATAAAGCGAAAAACTACTTCAGAAACAATTTTTTACAAAATGCATATTCAAGGGTCCACCTAGGAAAAAAAAAGTAGTTGTGGCAAATTCACTGCTACAAGAAAACAGAAAAAGCAAAACTTATGACTTGGTACCACATCTTTCAAAAAAGAACAGGAGAAATACGTAAATGGAAATCACCAAAATGGTCAGGAAAAAAGGGTACATTTAAGTGTCTTGATTACTGTAATTTGAAATTCTATTTTTGTACGTTCGCGCCCAGGGCAAACAGGATCTACCCCACCCCACAAACACTAGGGACTTAGCATTAGAGAAATAGTCTATTACTAGTAATGCGCGCGAAAACGCAGTTCTCTAACTTAATTTTTAACGTAAATTCAAAAAAACATTGTCTGGAGCCGACATTCCAAGGCAAAGATGGCAAAAAAAAAGGGCGAAAGCTCAAACGATACACTGCGGTAGGATTTTTAGTGTTGGACAATAGCTGAACTCTTCGGGTTCAGCCCCTACTGATTTAAAAAAAACATGCATGTGACCTTCTACGCCACGAGCTACATTTTTTGTCATTATCTCGTTCTTTGAAAACGTCAAAGGTATCATAGATTCTGAAATGTATCATTCATTTATCAAGTCAGTGAACTGTTCACAAAGAACCTCAAAACCAAAATAAAAACATGCAAGTCTATTAATTGTATTATTCGCTTGTTTTTTAAAAACGTGGGATGTTATATGCATTCTCAGTATTGTCAAACTCCAGTTCAGTTTCAAACATAAGTAATGTAAAAGATTCTATAGCTACCTTATTCTCAAACACGAATAACAAAATATTCAAAAAACAATTTTAATTAACAATTCCTCCAACTGTAAAAGCGAACTATAGCTAAAAATTTATGAAAATAAAAAAAAAAAATTAATAAACAATAAAATCAGAATTAATTATGCCACATTCCTCATCTTCAGATTTCCCCCAGTTATTTCTGAAAACGTGGTAAATATGAAGCCATTCAACTATCTGATGATACGCATGTCGAAATGAAAGATACCTGCTACTGTGCAACAAAAAGGATTTATTTCTCATACTCCTTACAAGAATTTTTTTACTTAAACATAAAGTGCAATTAACCTGCATGGAAGTCTTTACAAATCATATAGAAACAGAATTGAACGAAACAAGACTATATGGCACGGTTTCACAATACCAACTAATTCCATCTTAGCACTAATCAGTTCTATGAAAATTATTCATATCGTTTTCTTTTTTTTTTTCGCTGGAGCCTTTGACGGTGGAATACAATAAGCTATTAGGGTTTGAAACCAGAGCTCAATTGTCCAGACAAAACGCGTGCAGAATGATTCATATTCTGATTAACTTATTAATGGTAAGACTAGGATATGCCTGGTATTCCACTTCGACCGTAGCAGAATAGACCTAAAAGCTCGTATAAGTACTGATGAACTGCCTTGGGTCTTGTGTGGAAATTTAAACATGTTAAACCATGATGAGAAGATCGTAAGATAACTAATCACTTTTGCTTTGATAATCGTATCTGATTCTTATTTTCTTGTTGTACATAGTTCTTAGTTCAGTCTAGACAAATGCTTTCCGTCAACTGAGTCCTTTAGGAAGCGACTACAAAAATGGTGTACCGAGGCGTTTGAAAAACCATTCGTTTTAAAACCTTGGTCTACCAGGTCTTTTTCCGTGTTTATTCACAGTATTATTAGATTTTTAAAGTTATCTTTTCGCTTGAAATATGTTTATGTAAAAGAAAGGTGAAAATAAAATCAGAAGAGGAAAAAACCTGAGTGAAGAAAAAAATTAGAGTAGAAAATAAGTATCGGCACTGATCTTCTATACTTCTTCGTAGCCTTTGTTTGAACGTCTTCGTCCAATGATGTAAGCAACCAATACAATAAGTACCAGTCCACCAAGAGCAGCACCTACTGCGATGGGTACGGTGTTGTCATCTTCGCCCTTTTTCTTGTCAGCCGCGCAGTGATAACCTTATCACAAAAAAAAATAAAAGTCAAAATCAATCCACTGAATACAGAGCACAAGTCTAACATGTTCAACTATGCATCAAGTTGAATTTGACGGAATGGGAGCCACTTTGCATACAAAATGCCTACTTCCTCTTAGAGTTTATTGGTGTATTTACCCTCAAAATAAAGTAGCTAAGCAGACGTCTCATTCTGGACGCCGTAAGTCGTTTTCCAATTGCTCCAGCATTTTTCGAGAAAGCGTAATCGTAACATAAAATTGATGTTAAAATAGAACCTAAATTTAAAGGGCACATGACCGAAAATTAAGTTCGTCTGATTTGAGAGGACTCTTAAAATAACGAGGAATGTCAATTTACTGTTTTTCCATATTTCACCTGGTTCTGGAGATATTTAGACTTTTGTAATATTCAAATTAGATGACTTATGACGTAAGATTGTTTACACAATACTGTAAAATTGTTTGTATCTTTAAGATGATGGAACGAAATCATTGGTAACTTCTCTTTAATGTTTCAGTCCATAACCTGGGCTAATATGCAAAGTTAAGTGATTTCGTTCAATCTTAAAGATATAAACGATTTTAAACTGTTGGGTAAACAATCTGACGTCATAAGCTATCTACAACTCCGTAATCTCTATATCTGGACAGCTAACTCCCAGTCATTGGCAGGGGAAAAAAGTGAAGCGAAGTTGGCCACCCATAAAGACAAATTTTGGGCGTCAGTTGCAGTACCTTAGGCGATCTTGTAAGTCAGTTCAGTCTTCACATTACTTTTTACTTCAGGGCATTTTTTGGTTCGGTTTCGAAAACATTCGCAGTTGTATCTTTTACGAAACTCTTTTACGAGATTTGTTGTTAAATTCCCGTTCACTTTCATGAAAATTATATTTTGTAACTCTCTCTGATTTTTTTTAACGTGTTTGAAATTAAAACATTCATTATTTTATGTATTTTTAAGATATTTTTGGCGTGTTTTTTCCAACAGAAGTTTATGAGACAACAGTGAAAAAGCGAAAGACTGACGTGAATGACCGCGTAAGGGAACGAAACTGACGAACGAATTTGACGTGCATGGGCGGCATTCTCATTTCACTGGCAACGCAGAGATCCAGTTGTAGAGATTACCTATTCCACTTAATCGAACTTTGCTTCAGCATTCTACAATTAAACTGTATTCGTATTATGTCATGTCGGGAAATCAATGACTACTAATCCCTCAAGCCTGGGGATTTAGCGGAGGCTTGTAAACGTTCCGGATTCTGCGGCCCTTGGGACTCACGAAAACCTTCCCTTAGCTTTCGGGGATACTTAATCACGAATTTCCATCATGCATTGGTATTACTTACAAAAAAATGCATTTTCCCAGAGTTTAACATGTGCATAGTTAATATCTTTCCCCTTTCTGAAATCTGGTGTGGCGGTCTGAGATTGTCACCGTGCTGAGATTGTCACCGTGCTGAGATTGTATGCTCACTTAACGTGCGTTCGGAACAGCACTGCCGTTGCATTTTCAGACTCCATCAATGCAGTATGTATAATATGATATCTGTACTTAATTTTTCATGCTTCCTTTTGTCTAGCCGTTCTTATTGTTCCTTGAAATGAATCTCAACTTTACAAATTTAATTCATCATAAATTTCGACAAAATTTGGCTTTAATTTTAGATTCAGACTTGGGGAAACTTTGAGGGGATCATGGCACACTCGGCTCGGATACAACTTATTTAAATTTTTATTGAAATAAATTTTCAAAGATCAACGTAAACCTTTGCATCATATTTCTTTCCAACTATTGTTTTTCTGATGCTTTTGGTTCTGGAATAAGACCCGATTTTTGGTCGTTGATATACGGTGAGCACGATCTGAACAATCTCAGTACGGTACAATCTGAAACCGCCACACCGGGTTGCGACTCTGTTCTACTTTTACGCAACTTGCCTCGCGAACATGATGTCATTTGTATTCCACCTGTAACCAGATCAAATTTCGATAGTAACCACAGAATAAAACGCTCAGTCGTCATGTGTTTGTATTTGTTAAGAGCCATGCCACTCTATCATACAAAAACAATGCACAAAAAGTAAACTTGCAAGGACACTCATTTCACTTACCATCTGTAGCCAGAGTTTTGTTGGAAAAAGGCTGTAAAACAAGCCTTTTGAACGTGGCAACGACATCTGCACCAATTTCAACATTGTTTTTTGTATTGCATAAGTAGGCTTGGCCATCAGAAGGGCTTCCAAAAGTACTACCGTTGGAACGAGATGTAATAGCTATAATAGGATAATGTACATTAAATTAAAGGACAATGAATTTCAGCACATAAACACAAAAAAATACTTCATCCGCTTTTATAATACAATGGCTATATTTGCGGGAAACTATAGATTTGCCACGGATGGCTTCGTTCGCTCTAGTTTTACAAGTCACTACTACATACTATTATTGAAATGTCGGTAATGTTTATTAAGTAAAGTTTTAATTAGTCAAAATATATCACAAAATTTTAAACTGGAAGATTATTTCATGATGGCGCTCAACGTTACAAAAAGCTCGCTTTAGGGAACTTTGTTTTAGGTTTTTCGATATGAAATGTACAAGTCATATTTCTCTTAACTTAAATGGGTAAAATGTGGTAAGACAAGCGAATTAAACATATTCATGCAACAATACATCTTGATTTAAGAAATCCTTTGCTCTTCTTATAAGAGCACTCACTATTGATTTTTGCTCATTAACAATCATGTTGTTTCCACTTCAGCTGGTCGTCCATTATTACTCCTAGAATTTCCTGTAACTTCAACCGCTGACGTATTGTCAATGCCTATGTGTTGATTGTTGGATAATTGATTTTTTTTTTTTTTTTTTTAGTCTTCACTTGCGATAACTTATTGGCAATTAGCCGTTTGTAGATGTTGGCTAAACCCGTATTAATTTTATTTTCGGTATCTCATCTCGATTGTCCGAGACGAGATAAGTTGGTATCAAAGGCTTTATTGTGTCTTGCTGAGTAAACTGTGGTAAACCAACAAAACTGATTGCCGATTAAAGAAACAAGTTGCTATCGTCAGCAAATATCGATTTTTTTCCTCCGACAAATTTGGATGGTCATTTATTACAATTACTAGCATACGAGAAAAACAGCGGGCGCACTTTCTACCCCGGTGGTTCCCGAACGTAATAGCAGCAGTATTCGACAATACATGTTGAAGGTTGTAAGTAAGATTGAAATATTTGTAAAGCATTTCCTCTTTTTCTATAGCACTCTAAATTGGAAAGAAGAATTCTGTGATCAACTGTGTCTACTTCTTTTATGATTTGTAAAGTCTAGAAACAGTATGCCCTTTATTAGTCCTTTATCCATAGTAATCACACATTTATTGATAGAGTATAAAAGAGTACGTTTCACTTGAATGATGTACTGGTAATGTGATCTATTTCTTATCGATTGGAAAGTTATTTAGCTGCTCGTAAATAATTTTTTTCTGAAGTTTTTGCAACAGTTGATACAGATGTACAACAAAAATTGGTCTATGTTTCCCTAAATTCACTGTCTCGTGCTTTATTACTGGACATAACATTTGCCAACTTTTTGGGAAGGTTAAAAATTTGAACTAATAAATCGATATTGGAAGTGCTACTGTAGCTGCTTTTAATAGTTTACTTGAAACCTTATCGAAACTCGATGCTTAATCGTGAGCAAAAATGAAACGTTTGACTCTTAGTTCACATTTGTGTCGTACCCTTCAGAACACGACAGTGCTCTTTCAATTCAGCCAAAGCAAGTTGCTGGTAGACTCAAATATTTATTTAGTATGCAATTTCACAACTACTAAATTTTCTTGCCAGCCAAAGACCGAAGAACAACAGCAGTAAGTTATGATCAACCGTACCGTAGCGGATAAGGGGGTTGTGAGTTTTCAAACTCTGCTACAGGCGACTTGCACTAAGAATCTCAACTCTCTTAAAATTAAATGTATGGATTTGTAAAACGAAAAAACGCATACCCGGTGATGTTTTAAGTAAACTTCAGAAGCCGTGGATTTCAAAATTTACATTGGCTTGCAGAAACGAATCAAATTCTATGGTGGTCACGTGGCCTGAATGAATTTCTTTGTCCATGAGAAAACACCTTTTAGATGCAGATTTTAGACTCAAACCACCAAAAACAGCTAAAGAGTCATTTTAATGTTGTTCAATTTGAAATGGTCAATGTTTAGTAAGGTAAAAGCTCTTTAGGTCGCCAAGTTGAATAACAAATTTGTCAGCAAACGTAGCGGCCAAAAGTAAAACGCACTTTAATTACATAAAACCTTCACTATTTCTTCTTAGACTTGGCATGAGCAACATTTCAAGCTGTCTTTACTGGTTTCTTGAGGCTTAAGGGTAGAAATCCTTCAGAAAGAGGATTTCCATGGATAAAGTCCATTCTGTCACGTGACTGGCTACAAAATTGCTATTTCTCCACTTCTCCACGATAATGCATGATCAGAAGACCAAAACTCAAACTGGTTCTTTCAACCTCAACCTGTAGGCGTCTGTTCAGGTTTTATAATTCCATGCCCATTGTTTTAAGATTAAGGTCACGTGACATCAAAGTGCAAGTGGCCTATTGCTTCCACAAACGTCACCAAAACTGTACCAGAAAGTCGCAAGGACCGGAAAATAAAGGTGACATTTGACACTAAACCTCCACATGGGGTGATATTCGATACAAACGCATCCAAGAGAAGCGTCAATCTACGCCCCTGATAATGAAACAATACATCAATTAAATTGTCAGGACGGGAGCAGCGACGTCATTTTGTGTAGTATAACCTTTGGTGGAGGTCTACAACTTGTTAAATCAAGAACAAACGATCAGGACTAGGAAGACTTCCTTCCTTACTGTTGAAGGGTTGATGCGTGCATAATAATTGTTCATTGATTTATACAATCATGGTAACTCCCATACATCTGAGCTGCAAAATACGTGCGGCTGCTATGGAACCTGACATACAACGATACTTATACTCTGGGGCCATAAGTGCAAATTCGTTTTTTTTAAATCTTTAACACTTAACTCTTTTTCTTTTGTTCTTTGTGCAATAGTGTAAAAATCCATGATATTGATTGGTCAAGGTGGCATACAACAAAATCACATAACGTTTTAAAACATTTTTCGCAATCGGAAAAGCCCCTTAGCAACGCAAACTAACCGTTAAGCGGCTATACAAAACCGAAATGAACTGATGTCCGTAATATGGATTCATTAAAGATCTACTGTTAATAGTACGCATGCTCAAGCTATTCTACTCAGAAAAACTTTCTGAGTCCCTGACGGGAATCGAACCCGTAACCTTCCGATCACCGGTGAGACGCTCTAACGATTGAGCTACATGGACTCAGATGGTGATCGAAGGTTACATTTATGTACTGGTTCGTAATGATTCGTCAAACTAAATGCTACCATATTTAATAACATTGTTGATTAAAGATCTACTATTAGATAAACAATTGAAAACTTACTTGTCAAATTTAGTTGTTCTAGTCGAAATGTTGTCTCAATGTCCTCTACACGCCATTTTTGCCGAGTAAAATTGTTCTTAAAGGACATGAAAAATGAATGTTGCGCCTCTGAATCATTCCTTGGTTGATTCCACGTCACATTGAAACTAGCTTGTGACCCATTACAGAATCCAGTGTATCTGTTGTTTCCGTTAAGTGGAACTGTGTCCTAAAATTTGTAAACAAAAGTAACCATCTTAATATACATATCTATGGAAAAAAGACCTATTAATTTGAAGGCGTATGGCTAGTCTAAACAGCGTTTAAGCTGTAAGAAAGGTTGGCGGAAGACACAATTTCACTCAAACATGAACTTTATGCAAAAACGGCCACCAGTTGAATATCCGTTATGTGCATCTAAATTAGGCAACCTGGCCTCAGTCTTGTGTTGACAATTCTACAAATATTTTCTCGTAAAAATTAATTCAAAGGCACATAAAAGAATGTTAAGATGCGCAGCCATAGTTTTCATATACAAGTTAAGGGCATGTTAAGAAACATTTGTCCCCACCACATGAAGCAAAACTTTTTGAAAACACTCTTCAAAGTTGAAACTTTTGCAAACGTTATTTCATCTTATCCGTGTAAACGGTGCTTAAAAACGGAAAATTTTCAAAAGGCATCCGTGCAGACAAAGTAAAAGGCCAACGATAAAAATTTTAGACAGAGGTGAAAATTTTTAAGAGCGGCATAACTATAGCCCATAAATACAGATGGAAAATCTGGCTCAATAAGTAAATTGAGCTGTAAAACGAATACATAAATACAGACACTTCTCATGAAAATTGAAAAAAAAAACTACGGATTTAATGAGCGTTTTGACTATTGACAGAGCATTTTATTTTCGCAGAGATGGTTCTTTTGCTCTTATTCTTCGCTATATGTTTTAGAGGTTAGATATAATTGTTGCAGTCCCCACTTCAGCAAATTGTGTTTTTTTTATAATGCTTCTTAAAACTTCTTAGAAGTTAAGTGTATCGCAATTTGCCAATTGCGATATGTTAACTCGAGCCCCTGAAAAATGTTAGTTGGTCTGTAAAACACTAATGGTTTGCTGGTAAAATACGCTAGATTAGTCGGTAAAAGAGAAAATTGGTTAAAACACTCCCCCACTTATTACGGTTTTCTTTTATCAGAAATAGTGAGTGAATATTGTAATACAGTCCGATATCCATGCGACACCAAAACAACGTTTTACACTGATTACGAATCTGTGCATAATCCTTTAGCGCTAGAGTTCTCTCTCCGCTCAACAAAATCAGCACGCGTAAGGAGAACATAGTCATTAGCAGTCGACCAATAGTCGACTTTGGCAGTGAAAGGGTTAATGACTCGGTTACCATCATGTTGTCATGAGGGATTGTCACAATTTTCTTACAGAACTGATGTCAAGTTCGTCGTTTTTACGCTAGAGTTCTCCCTCCACTCAACAAAATCGGCAGGCGTAAGGAGAACATAGTCATTAGAGCGAAAATATCTGAGCCCTAAACGGGAATCGAACCCGCAACCTTCTAATGACTGGTGAGACGCACTAGCCATTGAGCTACCACGACTCAGATGGTGAGCTAGGGTGCAGGTTCGTCATATGTATTGCCTAAGCGGAAGTCACTATATGATAATAATGATGGGAGTACTTAACGCTGAACACAAAGTTGGTTCATGTGCGAGCTTGGCAAATATCAGACGACTATTTTATTATTATTATTATTATTATTATTATTATTATTATTATTATTATTATTATTATTATTATTATTATTAGGTTAGGCAGTACATATGACGAACCTGCACCCTAGCTCACCATCTGAGTCGTGGTGGCTCAATGGTTAGAGCGTCTCAC
>JBAHVQ010000366.1:56060-67710 GCA_036872915.1 Nanipora kamurai | reverse complement strand
GTCCGGTATGGTTCGTCGCTCGGAGTAGCATTAACATCATTATTCTTCACCCGAGTTCACCTTCTACTCTAGCATTTTAGTAAAACAGGTTATTTTGTTTTTTATTCATGATGCTGTTATCAAGAAACACGAACTCGTAAACGTCCCGTGAAATCAGTTAATAATTTTAAAGTCCATTTTTCTACCTTTGAAGACAAATTGTGTCTTTTAACAAAGTACTAAAGTATGCACTTCACAGCTTTGGAAAGTATTTCCTTGTTTTTGCCTTCTGTTCACTGGCTGGCAGTAAAGTAACATCTTAGCAAATTTTTTAGTATCAAACTGCCAACTCAAAATTCAAAGTAACATCTGTTGATACTTTTTGGCATTTCGAACTTCCTCGGAAAGTACTTATGATTTGCTTTCCACCGTGATTAAATCCGAGTGCGCGACGTCATTATTTGTTTTGTGGATGGAATTGGGAACAAGTTATAAACTTGCAAAGAGCACTGGACTTGTAGTAGTAAGATCGCGGCCGTATGCTTCAAAATTTTGACTGCTGCCCATAGAGGATGCGCAATCCAGTTACGTGGAGGTCAGTGGAATAGTCCACAAGGCTCCATATCCGCCACTTCTGGCTTCACTTTTTGAGGGACAGTCAGCCTTCCACTTTACATAGAAATCTCAAATTCATTAATAATTCATGAGCAAAACACAAAGGAAATCACTACCGAGACGGCGTTTGGATATCGGAGGAAGAAATTACATAAATTAAGCCAACTTCCCCTTCGATTTTCTCTTCAAATACTGATTCTTTTGAGATGCAATATCATACACTCAAAAGTCGTGTTTCATCAGATATCCAAACACCTTGAAGTTTGTAAAAAACCTCGGCTATCGCCACGGTTTTCGACAAACTTCTCGGTGTTTGGATATCCTGATGAAACACCCCTTCTCGTGTATGATATATTACTTCAGCGTGCCATTTCAGTCCCCAGAGCGTTTTTGTATTTTAGGCGTGAGGAGGGCTCTGGGGACGAGAATGCCTCCATGTTGGTTTCAAAATTCAATTAGAAGTTATCATTCTAGTCTTTTTAGAGTTCTCATACTCATTTAATATTCAGTGTCTCGGCCAATCATGTCGGGGAATCAAGTCATTTGATGTATCTGGAAACGAACTATTACTTCACTGCCTAGTACAGGTAATCTGGTCATTTTGGGGCCCCCAGGAAATCTGCAACGAGCACATTTCCAGCAGACTTTTTGGGAGCTCTGGGATATCGGCGACCTATTTTCGTGGCTTTAGCTTACATAACGCAGACTTCCGAAGTACTCAGGGCAGACACCTCGTCAAGTCTACCGAATTAGGCTTTAAGCAGTTTTTTCTTTAAGTCAATATGTATTATCGTTTAAAAAGCCCATTATTGCCGAACCTTGACGTACATTTTTGTCTTTTTTAGTGAACGGCGAACGATGTTTACTTTGGTTCACTAGTTTCTATACAAAACTAGAGATGAGACTGTTTACATTACAGTTGAACAGTTGCTCATTTTTATGGATTCCAGAGACGAAATGAAATTCACTTCTGATTTACTTTCTTCGGGCAAGCCAAAACGGAGATGTTGATGTTCAAACACAACCCAAACATACATTGAATTCTGAACGTTTCTCGACTGTCAAACCGGAAATATTTCTTGCAAAATGGTAGGGTTGATAGCCTTAACATTACTGTTCTTTTAATTGACAAAACAACGATCATGTGATGCGTTTTCGCGCAATTGAAGCTCCCCCTGGAGTATGTTTTGTAATTTATACTCAGAAATTAACCAATCGGGATGAGTGATGGCTTCAGCCAACCAGAAGAATTAATCATGTAGCCTGTTCCAGAGTAATTTCTTTGCCTATGAAATGACTCTGGGTAGGAGGTTTCTCGGCTGTTTATGAATTACAAACACTCGAGGATTCCTTGCGCACGTGCATATCCGCCAAGAATATAGATTACCTTGACGTCACAATTGCTAATCGCGGCGTGGTTTAACCGCTATGGAGGCATTCCGGAGTGGTTTTCGTTCAGAAGAGGTCACAGATGGCGCAAATAACGTCCGTCAATTAATCAACGAGCGTCCTAAAACCTGCCTCTTCATTGGTATGTTATTAGTTAGTGGCTGCGTGCCTTTTGCCGTCCTCCTCGCGTTTGTTCTCGGAATGTTTTTGTTTCTGCTAGCCTGCCTGTTGGTCATCCAAGGCACCGTCATTGGCCTATGTTTGACAACTTTCCTTGTCTTACTCCCTGGTCCGCTGTACTTTGCCGCGTTCTGCACGTTGGTGGCTTTCGTCGTTCAGCAGATTTGGGTTCAACTGCAACCTATTTGTAAAACCACTCTAAGAAACTTGGTGGCCCAGGCCAAGGGGTTTTCAAGTAAACTTGTGCCAAGCGTACCCAGTCTCCCTGACCGGATATTGACATGAATGAGCGACTATGGCGACTGGTCAGCAAGTCCGGAAGCTTCGTTCGAAAAGGAGGATAGCTTCAGTCCAGATGAGTATCTTCAAGACGCCACTTCTCTGAAAGCACCTAAACCTAAGATATGCGTGCAAATATCTGGAGAGAATATCAGCAAACGAGACAAAGTCTTCACCACGAGATCAAAATGAAGCTAGGGTACTAATAACTGATAAGGTGAAGAGATTTTATCTCGCGACTGTGTTTACATCAGTCTCTTGAGTGATGTATGTACTGATATCATTAGTTTAGCGTTTGACTTTGCAATAGACAATGACGAATAATTTCCTGGAATTTAACAATCGTCAATAAACCAGGTATATTACTGATTTCAGTATTCAGTTTATAGTCACTGCGTTAGCCTTAGGAATCGAAAGCGACTGCACACCAATTGCAAATGGCTCCAGTTGTTTCCTTTTCTTTGGAAATTCAGGTTTCTCTCCCGAATTAAATCAAATAGTATCGGATGCAATCAGATAAATGTTTGTTGTGAGATTGCTTGGATCAATCACGATTGTCATCGCCTAACTAGAATTTGAACTCGAGTTTAACGTGAATAACGATGGCAAAATGTCTGAATCACTTGAAGATGATTCGGAATCACTTGAATCCGAATAAATTCCGATACTTGGGATACAAACGGGTTTGTACGCATAAGTGTCTGAAGAGCTGTTGTTTCTAAGGTTGTGCTCAGACAAATTGGATCGTATCGTGCTTGACAATTCTGAATCACCAAGACTTTCGGTCGATGGACGTAGCTTCTTTTCAACAGCTTCATTCTCAACTTCCTCAGAATTTGCCTCATCATCTGGAAATAAAATTGAGCAAATTTAGTTTATCCGAAAAAGCCTACGAAACACAGGTTCGACTTACCTACTGCGGGTAATCTTGCATGTCTTCGTATAAACCTGCACTCTAATTGCGAGGGAACTAAGAGCGACAGTGAAGCAGTCGCGAAACTACCGACCTTCAGGCATTTCAGCCTCGCACATAACATTCAACCGAGCAATGTTTATGATTGCAGCAATTTGTGAGAGATACCTGTACTGACTGCTGATTTATCCTGGGGTTTCATTTGCTCGGCAGCTTCAATTTCACTCCTGCAGTATAAAATGGAGAAATAGCCTTGTTTGTTAACAGTAACTGCCCTAACTACCAGGAAATGTTACAAAACCGATATTTTTAATAGTAACGGCCATAAGTTGATCCGTATCAGTTGTTCAATAATCAGTATTGTTAAAGTCTTTTTATTTTTTGCATACTTTTCGAAACCATACTGACACACCTTGGAGTTTTTCTGGCAATCGTACTACAATTACAATACTTTCCAGCAAGATTTCTCTCTTGTCAGTATTAAAGTTCATATGAATTGAATCTAGTACGTCTGCAAAAAACACCCTTTCTTGAAATAATGTTTAGAAAATACAGATAGGCCTTTGCCGCACTCCCTTAGTTCACTTCATTTTTTAAAGTCCTGGGACTCGATATGTGATTTTGAGAATCCACTCAAAGGCCTTCAAATTCGGATTTAACCGGGTTTTTAAGTACTTGGAGTTCGTTCCAATCCTCGGCTTTGCCTTGGACTTTTTGTCGCATTTGACTAGGATTCCGCTGAGCTTTTCGTGGAACCCCGGGGCCCAACTAAGGCTTTTCGGGACAAAGAACTATTGGCCCCCGTGATTGCTTACAAGGCTAGGTAGTTTCTTAAGTGAATAAAAAAGAATTTTTAGATGGAAAAATGGGGGTGCGTGTTCGAAGCTCGTCGAGCTTCTCTGGTGGATGACTCCTAAGGAGTGAGCCATGCTATCCAAGAAATTTCAATCACAGTTAACTTGCGATAGCTCGTTATAACGGCCAAACAAGAAAGCAAGTCAGATAAAGGTTGCATCCAGATTTAGGTGGCTTGTTGCAGCTTTTTGAAAATGAAAGAACATGAGTTCTACCTTAAAAAATGTGATTAAATATTGTCGGGGGAACGTCACGTGAATAGCAGAAAAACATTCTTGGCATCAAATAATACCAACTGGACAAGTGTTCAAGCAGTTGCTATGACAACAGTGACGTTTCAAAATGGTTTCTAATTACCGTTCAACCTAACTGAAGTTTTAAAACAACATTGTGACACACTCCAGTTCGAATAAAATTTTTCTTCACATTTGAACAATCGATAAGCAGATCTGAAAAAGACCAGTAATGTCCAATTTCATAAAAGTTACAACAAAGCAAGATTTTACCCGTACGAAAATAATGATAATAAAAAAGATTAGGATTACAGTATTCCTTTAAACATGACCTGCCGATTGACCGTACATTAAGGGAAATATTAATCAAAAATAAAACAACGCAGCGTTATGTGCCAATATTATACGACAGGTAGTAGCTTGACATCTATAAAGCTCTCAAATGCGCATGCTCGTTAAGCTTGTTCTTCTTCTTCTTTTACACAGCCCTAATCCCAGACTGTCCCAGGGTCGGCTGCTCGGATTCTGATTCTCCAATATTCTCTATCCATCGTCATATCTGATGTTAGTCTGTTCTCATTTAAATCTTCTTTCGCGCTATCTAACCATCTCTTCTTTGGTCTACCCCGTCCTCTGCTTCCCTCTATATTTAGTTCCATTATACTTCTAATTGGCTCTTCTTCGCTTCTCCTCATCACATATCCATACCATCTAGTATCTTGTATACTATGAAAAGTTTTCTGAGCCCATGACGGAAATCGACCCCGCAACTTTCTCAGAGCGTCTCACTGACGATCAGAAAGTTGTGGGTCCGATTGCTTTCATGGGCTCAGAAATATTTTTTCAGTATACAAGCTCGAGGTGCATACTCATTTAAGAATTAAAACAAGGGAATCAACATGCTCTTTCATGTTAAATGGTGTATTAGGAACTATTTTAACACACTGTTGCAACGGCAATATATGAATTACTTTTCTCGGTAACATTTTTTAAAGCTAAAAAAGTTGCTCTTGGTGTTGCTTTTGCTTTGTTTTGTTTGATTCTCCTCAAAATATAAATTCACCAATTTTTGGGTGTCTAACTTGTATCCTTGAATTGCAAGAAATTGTATCGAGCCACTTTACGGACGCTCAAACTAGCCCCAAGTCAGTGTGAGTTGGCAACCAAACGAGGCGCAAATCTTAACTTTCAGGGACTTGTATTTCCGTCTGGTCGTCGCTTTAATTCTGAACCACGGTTTGGCTGAAAGCACCATTGGGATTTGTTTGTTTCTGTTATATATCGAACTTTTCGCAGATAAAAAGGTGACTATTTGATAACAAACCTCATGGTGCTGAGAAATGTAGTCAAGCTGTTGAAGCGTTAATTTGAATCGTCGAGCATAGAACATACTACACTTGCTACAAGTCAACCACTTTTGTCTACCACATCAATGAGCGCTTCTTTTTCATTTGACCTCTCACTGAGTTACCGTTTTTGTCTTAAAAGGGCGGATAAAAACGTAAGCTTGTGAGCTTTATTCCCTCGAATTTTATTTCAGTATTTAATTTAGTTTTTATCCCTGAAAAATTTAATGATTTGTCGAGCAGGGGCGGATAAATACATTGACTTGTATTCCTTATTTCTTTTTAGTTAGATTTTTTCATTTATTATTTCTATGACACTCTCCTCTTCACAAGTTAATGTTTTATTTTCTAGCATGAGCGGACAAAAGACATTGGCTTGTATCCCCTTAATCCCTTGCGTTTTCTTTTGTTTTAACCTGTTGTTTATTACCTTTTGCGTATTACCATTCACTTTGGGGGGGGCTCTACCACTAATCCTAACACTAATCCCAACTCCACATGGCTAGCTACATGAGTCATACATCCCTGAGGTAGGTCACCAGAAAATTGGGGATTGATACCCTGGGGTCAGATAACTGAGATTTAGGTGACTGGGGGGTCACTTATCCCCGTGACACTTCCCTTGACTGATTTTTGTCCGACTAACTTCTACTCAGACTGGACATTTGTCCTTCTAAAGGACAAAGTTATTTCCACGCTTGTATATGGGGTTGAAAGACGAGGAGCTTGGGTTTGATTTGACCAGGCGGTGACCCTTTGGACCCCGTCGTTGTCATGTAATAGAACTCGATCCGCTTTAGATCCAGATCCGTGTAATAGAACTCGATCCGCTATAGATTCTAAATCCGATTTAGAACCAGGTTCTAAATTGGCATGAGTTATACGCGAAGTCGAGAAGCGAGCTACGAATTTAAGCCGATCAAAGTAGAAAGGTGCTGCCTAGGCCTGGAAGGTAAATTGCAAAGTTATAGTAAAGAATCACGTATAATTTTACCTTTTCCTTTTTGTTCTAATTACACCAGCCAGAAGTTCAACTTGTGACTTCTTATTGCTCTGAGGAACATCGCTTTTCTTCCTCTCTTTTAAGTCATTTGCGGAACCAGGTACCATTGCGGCCTGAAGTTGCGCCACCTCGCTGTAGCTTGCAGTTAAGACAATAATTCATGTCATTGACCGTATTCGTAATGGCCATCAATTTAAATATTCTTTAATGTGCATCTTAAGTAGCCTCACTCACCTCGTTTGGAAGCAAAATGCTTTTGAATTACAAACACAAAAATGAGGCGCGTTAGGCAAATTTATATGCTCATAAGAAAATATTCTAAGCAGCTGCCATTACAAATTTGGTCTATACAAGTAACATTTTTACTTCGGAATGGTCAGTTTAAACGGGTGCAAAATGCTGTATGAACACGATATTCTGATTTTAGACACAGTGTAACGTGCAAACTGCGACGTGTTTTCTGCGGGAATGCTTCCGAAAGGAAGTATCATATAGTGATATACACTTCTGTTCAGAGGAAGTGAAGGAAGAAGAGAAAGAGAAGTGAGGAGGAGGAGAAGGAGAAAGGAGGAGAAAGTAGGAGAAAGAAGAAGTGGGTGAAGATAAAAGATGAAAAGAAAAGAGCAAGGAAGAGGAGAAGGAATTAAGAGGAGGAGGAAGAATGAGCAAGAAGTAAAAGAAGATGGAAGATGAGCAGTAAGGAGTAAGAAAGAGGAGGAGGGAGAATGAGCAAGAAGTAAAAGGGGATGGAAGATGAGGAGCAAGGACGAAAGAGCAAGGAGAAGTAGGAGGAGATGGAAGATGAGGAGCAAGGAGGAGGGAGGACGAATTAAGAGGACGAGGGACAGGAGCAAGGAGAAATAGGAGGAGATGAAAGATGAGGAGAAAGGAGGAGGGAGAAGGAGGAATTAAGAGGACGAGGGAGAAGCAGTAAGGAGAAATAGGAGGAGATGAAGGATGAGGAGAAAGGAGGAGAAAGAAGGAGGAATTAAGAGGACGAGGGAGAAGGAGAAAGGAGAAATAGGAGGAGATGGAAGATGAGAAAAGAGGAGGAGGGAGAAGGAGGAATTAAGAGGACGAGGGAAAAGGAGCAAGGAAAAGTGGGACGTGATGGAGGAGGGTGAGGAGCAAGGAGGAGGATAAGGATTAAGAGGAAGAGCAAGGACGTAAAGGAGGGCGAGGAGGTGCAAGGACGAGAGTTTACTTTTCTCGTCTGGTGTTAACCATTTAATATATCGGACATGGTCCATCCTCATAAGTTTGCATAAACTGTTGAGCACGTCCGGGGTTAACTTGCAGCGCCAACATTAAGATCTTCTGCTTGTCCCGAGGTGATTTGAAGAACACGATATAGTCAGGTTGATGTTTCTGATTTCTTTTACTTAGATGAATTCTGAAAAATATAAATCAAGGACAGATTCCGATAATGAATTATTTTGGTAAACAAATTGGCAATGCGCTCATCTCCGCCCGACTAAGCCATTGGGCTAGAACGATCAGGTTTCGCTTGGACACTTCCAAAAAGTGACCTCTGCCGATGTCAAAGGGAAAGCTGTCGTAGCGTTCGACGCCTGGTACAGTCTTGATCATTTCTAAATGCACTGGTTGCCACTTTCCATAGCACCAAATGATACGTTTAGAAGGGTTGATGGTTATTCGAGATTTCTCCAAATGGCAGTTTTACCAATACGGTTTGTCTTTCCACTCTGGGTGCATCCAGCCACGATGCAGTAAACGGATGCTACATGAATGTAGATCTAATGACAACAGGAATAGGATGAATCGAATGACTTTGTTCTTTGATATTGTTTATGGCGCTACAGGTAAATAATGTGGAAAAAATTTGATAACAGAGCTTGCAGGCGTAAGACGTCTTGTCTTTGTGAGGATAATGAACGAAACGAATGTTCCAAAGAAGGTCCCTAGTATTTACTTTTTTTTCCTCCCCCAGCTGTAACTCCATCCTCCTGCCGGTGCCTCATTCTTTTTATCCTCCTCCTCATCCCCCTCCTTGTTCCTCCTCTCTCTTTCCTGCTCTTCTTCTTCTTGCACCTCCTTCTGCTCCTCTTCATTCGTTCTTGCTCCTTATTGAACCCCGATTCCTTAATGACTTTCCTTGTGTGTTCCGCACGATCACTTTGCAGGTCAGACGCACCTGGCCTAACCCTAATGAAGAACTATTACTTAGCTTGTATCTGGACAAATCGGTCTTCATCTGCCTCCCGATTTTGTAAATAAGCATCGTTGAAGACACTCATTTGTTCCGATACCAGCATTTTGCGCCTATAATTTTTGTGCGTCGCGCGTAATTAATAAGGCGACATCCTCCGGGGCGGTGAAGTGAGGTGTGTGCGCTGTTACCTACTACAATAAACATCGTTAAGGGTAATGTAAAGGATATTCTATACTCCTTCACCTCTGACGTAATGGCAAACCTTCTTCCATCCATTTCAGCTTGTTGCTGGGAAGCAAATTCAAGAAACGTAGCTTCATCGTTATCTATTCCACGGATCATGTTCTCTGCAAAGATGAATTAAACGATATCAATTCGCACAGGGTCCCTTGTAATTATCACCACTATATATCTATAATATCACCTTTATGTATCTTTCGTATATCCACTGTACAGACATTTTGACCAGGATTATAAAACCTGTACATCAGAGCTAGCAAATAAACATGAAAGGATAGAGAAGGACGCTACCTCGTCGAGACAACAGGCAGACGAGAGTATTACCCCACCTCTGCTCCCCCATTGGTGGCAATATTTCTTGTTCCTTGATAAAATCCTGCACCTGCTGTATTTTCAAGAAAATGGTATGCTTTCTGTAGTATTTATGCCAGAAAATGCATCTTTGGAGAATTTTCGTCTCCTTCCTGAAGCGCAATTTTTTTCCTCTTTTCTGGAATCTGGGTTAAACTCTTAACACGCGGGATACATTTATTAAACTATGGGACCATCTTTTAATTTGCAGTACACTAGCAGATGTACAACTATCACAACCTATATAGCACTGGCGTTGACGGTCCCAATGCATTTATAAAGCAGTCCAAATGTAAACGCTTTTAATACACGGTCGTTTCTCGTTCCGTACGCAAAATTACACATGATAATTAGCTGCTGAGCCATTTCATATTTTACGATATTGGACCGCGGTCTAACACAATTCGTTTTCTCAGTCCGTACTGGAAAGTATTTGCCTTCGCATTTATAGCACAGACATCGCTCGCTTCAAGCTCGGTCTGTACGAAAACCTCAGACAAATACTTTCCCGTGCGGACCTTGATCTCGGTTAAAACGTCTTTAATGTATGGAAGAGTGAAAGAGTTGGCCGTAATGACTAACAAGGTACAATTTTTAACTATTAAAACCTACTAACGTGTAGAACCAACTTATGAAAATATATTATTCATAAATCAAGACTGTGTAATTTCCTCAATATGCAGAGAATGGAACGATTGACAAGGTCTTCAGCTTCAATTCTTTAAATCTCAATATCCTGCATACAGGACACCAGTGCCCTTCATCAACTTTCGTATTTTTGTCTACTTCCTGTTCGAATTTCGACTCGAAATAAGCATTTTGGAAATCTACTGAAAAACTTTCCACACAAAAGTCCATTTCTGCGCAGCAAAAAACTGTCACCACAAGGCGTGACAGAATTTTTTCTTCGTTTTTAGCGTTTTCTAGACCGGTAAGGTATTTTCAGACCAGGAGTATTTCCAGTTCCTAGGTCAAGGAACGGGTACAAGGTAACTTTAAACGCTGAACAAGTGCATATGTAGAGGCTGAGCAGCCCAGTGATTTCATATTTGAAATACAGCATCAGCTTTTTTTGGTTGGTGTTGGATGCCGAATTCATTTGCATTTCCTACTACTGTATGAATTTAACGATAAACTACAACACATTTTATCCACGAGGTTAAAACATTCATGGCTTGTATACGTAAATTAGTTCTTTCCACTCAATGAATACGTTTTTACAAGATTTTTTCGCCTTTTCGCCTCAAAATTGACCTATAGCTGTACGGCCGATAACTGAAGAATGTAAAGCTTTGGTTTTAATGTCATACTTCGAGTCATGCTTACTGTTAATAAACGAGTTTGCCAAGCCCTGATACACTCGAATGAATTCGAGATTTTATGAAAAAGACGTGTCAGTTCTAAAATATAGTTAAAAATTACAACTGAGGCTACGTTTACACGGATACGCATTCGTTTGAAAACGCATCGTTTTTAAGACGATCCAATTTCGACAGCGTATCTGAATCAATGCATTTTTGTTATCGGATTTAACGTCCTCGTGTAAACAGCAGACGTAAACGCAAGGTCACTGATGCGTTTTCAATGTATAAACTCAGCCTGAATTTTCGACCACTCTCTCTCCCTGGTCTTCTTCAAAGTACAGTTAAACCTGTCATGAAGAGCCACCCTCCATTAAACAGTTACCTGGCAAAGTCCCAAAAATTTCAAACTTAGATACTGTTGAAAAAAGCACGAATAATTAATGACCATTTTAGTTCCTATCAATTCACCAATAAGACGTTACGTGCATGGACTTCATATCAGATAAAACACTCCTCGTTAGTATTCAATATATTAGGAATACTGATATGGCATAGTTTGTTTTTCTGGTATGGTGATATTTTTCTTGGACAACGTGAGCTATTGTTTGGACTCCACAGGGGCACTCTTTTTGGGGTTTGTTTTTGAAGCCGTTCAATGAACTCGCAGCTCGAGTTTCATTATATATAACAAAATACGTTTACTAAACAGTCCTTTCTATTTCAGAATCATCCTCAGGGTAATATGAAACGATAAATTCACATTTAACCTACACTGCTGAAGTCAACTGAA
>JBAHVQ010000366.1:38583-50804 GCA_036872915.1 Nanipora kamurai | reverse complement strand
GCCGGGCCAAGTAGAGTTTTCTCTACTTGTCCGGTATGGCTCGTCACTCGGAGTAGCATTAACATCATTATTCTTCATCCGAGTTCATCTTCTACTCTAGCCAAGATCAAAGGCATTAAAATGTCGTACTCACCGTATTTTCGTAGAAATAAAAAGAAAGCCATCGACAGAGCCAACAGCATTGATACTCCACCAATAATTTTTTTGCCATAAGGTTCTTCTTTAATCATTTCCTCAACTGTGTAGGGGAAGGAAGCACGGTATACTAAAACCCAGAGGTAATATGACTTCAAATTTTGGATGATAAAAATTACACAAATGCTGTAAATTACTTTGAATTATCTCATACATGTACTTTGATTCAATATTAATTTTCAAAACTACAGCATGAAAATTTTTTATCAGATTCTGGAGCGTATGCGAGACGAAGGATTGTTATCCCTATAGTCGTAGATACTTACAGCAGCTTCCTTGTGGGGGGAAAAAATTCACGATTCACTGGGACATGGCATCACATCATGAGCAGGAGGAGCTACCAAATTTTTGTTTTCTCAAAGAAAAATTTTTTGTGGATAGGAATGCTATCGGAACACTATTAACATTATTCAGTTCAACCCCTCAAACATCTGAGGGCAACCTCAATGTAAGGTGTAAACTTTTGCCATTTTCACCCACTTCCTGTTTGTATTTTGAATCAAAGCTACACGTTTCAAATCTACGCAGGTTTTCCGATACAAATATGACCCACATTTTATCTGGTGAGTCTTTAATCATTTTGTGTGTATGTGGATGTGTACACATGTAATGGCAGGCATTATACAGTACCGACCAAAAAATAACTGGTAACATGGTGATATACTAATCAGATGCATTCATATTCAAAGAAGGATACAATATTCATATCAGTATTAAATGGGATTTACTATGGCTCACTTTGTAATGGGCCAATTACATGCATACAGGGCAAACTGTTCCAGTTGGTTAGGATATACTGTAATATTGATTTCTGGTCTGGGTTTATGTATATTTTGTTGAAAGAAGCTGTCCTGGCTTAAATATGTGCCAAAATTTGGGGCAACCATACTACATTTAAAATCACAGAAATCTCCCTCATTCTTATACCAAAACTGTCATTTTGGGTTAGGTCAGTTAAATTCGGTAAGATCAACAATCTTGTCTTTCAATTAAGCGATTTTATTGTACCCAATTTATGAGTAAAGATAATTATTTCAAGGTTTAAAATAATTCTTGAAAAGTGGATTGTGATTTTTAACTCCTCAATCATAAAATTAGTCAGTGTAACAACTTCATACAGTACAATGTAACTGTGTGATTTCAATGTTTAGAAATAAATGTAAGCATTCTTCAACATTTCACTTATAAATGAACACACAGCATGAATAGTATAGTATACCATGTAATACAAAATTAAGTATAACTGTTGCAAAACACCTGTAGCCCCTTGTCCCCATGTTTGCCAAGCACTTGTGGCACTGTAAAAAATTTTGAGTACCAGACAAATTTGTTGGTAATGCAAAAAATGTGTGATCCATAATCTGATCACATTTTGGATCTTTTAGACAGGGTGAAACACTTACAATAACAAACACAGAAAACCACACTTGAAAGTGTTACATCACATTCAATTTGTGTGAACTGTGTTTTCAGAAAACTGAGTTGTGATTTTGCTGATGTTTTCAAAATTTCGATTGTGAAAATTGTTAGCTGTTATTTCAAGACCTGGACAGGGTTCTGCCTGCAGCCCTTCTCCCTGGCACTCAAAAAGTATCAGATGTGTCATTTGTAAAATATCTGGAAGCATGAAAAGAAGACCTTTGACTCACCAGCAATGCTTAGACATAATCATGTATGCTGTGACTTGAATATGATTATGATGATGCATACATGTATGTAAAAGAATTTCATGTTAGGAATTTGGAAAATAGCATCTCTGACAACCAAAATTTTGAAAGTTATCAGGAGGACATGCCCCTGGGCTTGACATTTCAACAAACTATGTCCAAATTGGTTGATCATTGCAAAAATAAGTAAATAATAAGAAATTAAACCACATTTATTTGCCAAACTATTAAAAAAGTCAACTTGGTTAGTTGGTCATGCCTGGTTGAGCACGGTTTTCATGAACCAAACTGACTTGCTTAACAACAGGTCATTTGCAGCTAGGTAAGACCATGGAGAACAACAGGATTTTCAAAATAATTTGAAAATCCCATACAGCTGGGCCAGATATAGAAAAGTATATCTTGGCATTTCAACTGTAAGCTGAAAGAAAGCTATATTGGCTAGCATACATGTAGCCAGTCCACCTCATAAAATCAGCTCTGCTTATATTGAATTTATCACTTAAAATTAGCAGCAAAGAAGCTGAGATATGCCAAGCAACTGGAAATGCAAAAGCACACTCAAAAACCTGTACTTTATTCACCTTTTCTCTTTTTGGATGATCCAGATTCAATTTTTGTTGCAGTGTCTTGAAATTGATCTCTGTGATTTAGACAGGAAAGGGTTCCACTAGATGTACATTGATTGCACCATTATAAAGGAGGCATGATTAACTATTGCCATTGCATGGATCTGGTCTGTCTTGGAGAAGAGTTAATATAATCGAGCAAGTTTCATGAAAGGACTCAGAAACACTGAAGGTTTTCTTCCATTTTGAACAGCAGGACAGAAACAAACTTATGTATATCTTAGTTGCTAGTTACCAGACTCTTTCCATGAGTTATATATTTTTATTCTCTTATAAGTAATAGAATTAAACTTTGTGACTTAACTACACATTTAATTAACAAGTGACTAAACTGAAAAAAGAATTGATTGAATTAAAAAAATGTTATTGAATTGGATCAATGAATTATTGAATTGATGAGCAACTGAATTGAATAAAATTCATAGAAATCAATGAATTATTGGATTGAAGAACAATTGAATTGAATAACATTTATCGAGTTGAATAAGTTATTGAATAGCATCGAATATTATATAATTTAATGAGTTGAATAAGTTATAGAAATTTGAATACAATTCATTGAGCTGAATAAGTTATTGAATTGAAAACACGTTGAAATAGCAAATTTAATTGCAAAATGAGTTTATACTATTGCTAGTGTATAATCGGCTTGCCATAGACCAACTGCAAAAAATATGCGCCTCTACTGTAGGGCCTTCAAATGGGTACCGAACCGGCAACAATATTGGTCGCGATGATCATGGTATATATTGTAGATTGTACAATAACTTCTTCCTCGTCCTTCAATTCTTTGCACCCAAACAAGAAAAAACAGCTTCAAGTTCTTATTGTGCTAACTTACTGGCTATCTTGTCCTCCTTGCTGAGATCAGTCCATGGTCTTTTCGCTTTGTCAAGTAGTTCAGCGGCAGTATCAGGTCTCTCTAGATCTATAGGACTGTAATACATGAGTTTCGGTGCGGGAGAAACAGCAACTTCAGTTGCAAAGGTTCGTTGACAAAACTTAGACAATAAATTTGTGCGAAGAAGGAACCTTGAGGAAGCCATAATTCTTACAATTCTTGTTGTTGAATTTTGCAAATATGGCGGACGTAAACCAATATGCTTCGTAACCGAGCAGGATTATTAGTAATTCTCGGTTGATCTTCGTAATACGAATTGTTACGAAACTGAACCGACTTATACCATGGACAAAACTCGTGGTCGTAGAGTTTTAGCACGTCTTAGTCAGTTCAGTGTTAAATTATCATTGGACCGAAGTAGTGACTTTAAGGCCGTATCGAATATTTTCAAGTATCTGATTGTATATGGATAGTCTGGGCAGTTCTATAAACAATCGGAAAGTTTTATATGCTCGGAAACCTAAAGTTTCAGTCCTGTCCCAAAAGGACTACTTACCATGGCAACGGACCACCAGGGAGGAAGGCAGCCGGCTGTCAAGCAGTTCCCCGTCAGCAAAATCAGAATCGTTCACAGAAAGTCGCCCAATCAGCGTTGCAACCATCCATAGTGCATGTAGTTCCACTTGTCGTCACAGTTGGAATAAAAAGCCATCCTCGGTTACACCAGTAAACAACGAAGAAGAGAAAAAGAAACAGAAGCTATTGTCAGTTTTGAAGGTTTGCAAACTGATAGTGATACCTACAGTACCGGACAATTTTGGTCAAAAGTCTCTCAGACATCTATTTCTAATGCCCAGGGCTCATCCCTTTGATGAACAAAATGTTCTGTCATTAGCCAGAGTAAAATACTAAAGTGCATCCTGTCCCTTTAATGTATTAATCATCCAGTTTTAGGTAGTTATGACCATAAATTTCAAATTTTCTCACAGTGCCCCAAATCACGCCCTTCTCTGCCTATGTAAGTCCAAATACTGTAATAATAAAGATTTTGCAATCGGTTATAGGATACCCATCTACTTTTCACATACTATATTTGTAGATGGTATGCAGATAAATATGCAGTCAAAACCTACTAGCAATGCTGACTGTGTATCTGTGTATTCACCAAAATATACATCTAGCCTAACTCTTTCACTGCCAGATCTCTCCCTTTGATGAGTAAAATTGTCTGGCATTACCCAGAGTAAGAATAATAAATTGAAGTCCCCTGTGGAAGTGAAAGAGTTAAGCATATAAATCAACTGTACTATTGCTTAGCAGTGGATATACTTTGTTCTTGAAAAAATTAACCCTCTAATGCTCATTATTGGACTTTAGTATTTTACTCTGGCTAAAACCAGACGATTTTCCTCATCAAAGGAAGACCCCTGGGCATTAAAGGGTTACAAACTAACTCATTAACCTTCTAATGCCTGTTGTGCAACTTTAGTACACTGGCAGTCAAAAGAATCATTTACACGGAAGTAAGGATGATGACACCATTTAAACATTGTAACCAATTGTATCTGACAAGTAATTACAGTAAAAACAAAAAGAACACAACTTTCAATATTTAGTGGCTCCTCCACTGTCCAGGGATTCATTCATCTTTCACACTACCAGTGAGTCTCTTCTTCTTGAAAATTTCACTGACGGTTCTTTGGGTACCACCAACATGAGCAGCAATTTCATGTTGTGTGTATCCTTCTTCCGACAATGCCAGCGCTTTTCCTCGTTCTGCCAAACTGTTTCTTCTCTTTGGGCCCATAATTCAGACTCTCTTCCAACTTCTTGCAGTCCAACAATCCTTCCTTGAAATTCAGCTTGCGTATGCTAAAAACTGCTTTTAGTGACTCTATGTATATTGTGAGACACATCTTAAACTATTAAAAGACAATCATTACTTTAACTCTAATGGCTGTAAGTGGGTTAAGAGTTTTGTGTTTAGCTATCAAGCCAGAAAGTTACATAAATCTTTCCATGATCTATTCTTTTTGACTGCCAGTCTATTTTACTCTAGCTGATGCCAGACAATTTTACTCATCAAAGGAAGACCCCTTGGCATTAAAGGGTCAAAGTGGACTATGTATCTCAGTGTGTTAGTGGATAACCCCAACATGTACATCTCAGCTTAAATATTGACTGCATATACAGCAGTAAACCAACAGCATTGTTAATTACTAATGAATTTATCCCATTCATAACAAAAAGGAAACCCCGGGTATCTACATAACCGGTGATGTTTTAAGTGACTTAAGATTATCTGTAATGGGATTTGGGTTTCATGTCGTCCACCATGTCAAATTCTTATTCCATGATGACAGCACCATTCGCATCACTACAAATTTGAAATTGTTGGATATTTGCTTGGGTGAATTTCTTTTAGACTTTGTAATTAAAGCACCTGTATGGTGTAGCTGGTTTTCAGGGGCCCATATAACTAAATAATAAGAACTACTAATTAATGATTGTCACTGCTATTATACAAGGGATTAAAGATACTGTAACAGAAGAAATACTGTAGCACTAAAATGTTATGCACACTAACTACACAGAATTAAAGTAAGGTATAGACTCATTGTGACTGCAATTTGCCTCTAAACAGAATTATTGTAATTTTATTCAGAGAAGTCTGATAAAAGACTACTTCTCTTAATAAATTTAAAAATAATTCTGTTTAGGGGCAAATATACCAACTGTTTCCATAGAACTTACAGGTATACTGTTTCCACTATATAACTGGTATATGATCCATTCTACTGTATAACTGGTATATGATCCATAATTTGCAGCTGAATAACCATATAATAATTATATACTGTATTTTTATAATATATAATTATATAGCTTATATATAATTATATATATTTTTTTCAGAAATTGGTTTCTTGCTAACAATTCTAACTTATAATCAATATTATTGCTTCTTAAACTACAATTTATGTTGTCAGTAACACTTAAGCCCAGCACTTAATATAGAAATGGCAAAGTGATGGCTCTTTGTAAAATGAGTGCTTATAACATGCATGAGAGCCACTGTAATTCTAAGTAAAGCTGGTGTATATTCATACCCTGTACATCACAGTTCAGTTAGACAATCTGCTACTGTTATAAATTTTAAAATTTAAAAAAAATTGTACTCAAAGTATACGGCTGTCCTTTGTTGTCCTTCATTGCTGAAGATGACTGTCTTGTATTTGGGTTGGGGTCTATCTTAAACAGGCTCTCTGGTGGGCAATCAGGCCCGCTTGGGATCTGCAGTGATGCTGACAGTTGTTGCACTGGGAACTGCTTGAAGTGGCTGCCGAGTGTTGTCAGGCATGTGCAAGTTGATATTCTTGCTGGCGCTGCTCTTCTATGGCTGATGTTGCCTTGCTCAACAGTCCTTGTCATTTGGCTCTCTGAACTGCCCCCGCCTCCCAGGTATCGTGGGAGATGCCTCTTTTCTTCATATGCTGCTTCAAAACATCTTTGTAACACAGTTTTTGTCCTCCATGGCTCCTTTTACCCTGGTGGAGTTCTGAATAGAACACAGCATTTGGTAGTCTACTATTGTCCATCTGACATACATGTCCTGCCCAGCGAAGCTGTGACACGGTTATTTTTTTATTAGGTTATTTTTTAAATTAAAATTTAGATTTGTCTTAAGATTCCACACTGCAGTATTTTTTTTTGAGTTGAAAAATGATTAAATGATTAAACCATACATATTTCAAAAATTGCAAAAAAATCATATTGCAAAAATTCAAGATTAAAGTTCAAGGAAAAATGTTTATTTGTCCAGAAAAACCCATTCATTGAATAACTGAACTAGGTGGAAAACATAGTCTGGTGATAAAAATTATTGCCCAGCAAACAATTCTAAATAAAGCTAAATTGAATACGGAGACATCAAGAATTGGAATAAAATTCTTTAATAAAAACTAACGTTTCATCACTACACGAGTAACGTCATCAGAGAATGTTCCGGATACTCATTCTCTCACTCACCGACGCTTCTCCTATTTCCTTCTCTCTTTCCATCACAGCTATTTTTGTAACAGCCTAGATTATTTTTAGTGGATAATTACATGTATATCCACATCACTCTGAGGATGTTACTTGTGTAGTGACGAACTGTTAGATTTTTTAAAGAATTTTACTCCAATTCCGTGATGTCTCCGTATTCAATCCGGCCTTATTTAGAATTCATTCCTGGGCAATAATTTTTATCACCGTAACTGAACTAACGAAGAAAGGATGATTAAGCAAAACTGAAAACTGCACTCTGAGTCTTGTTAAACATAGTAGCACTGTACCTTCAAAGCCACACCTAAGACAATACATTGGAATAAACAAGATGATACAGTAAATTAGTCAGAAGCAGACTGCTCACCCCTTTTCTCCAAAAGAACTGACATCCAGTCATAACATTCGAATGTAATGTAAATGCCTTTGTGCTGATTTGTTGGGATTTTGTCTGACATATTAATCAGGATCACTAGAGCAGACGGAACATGCGAGGTTAACAGTGTCCTATTATAATATGGCTTTACTGGAAAATAATTGAAAACTACGAAGTTACAGAAAAACTCCTCACGTACGTTAAATGGTAGTGTTTTGATTTTACTCTGAGCAATTAAGAGTGACAAGGATATGAGCATAGTGTACTCTTCTTTCTGATTCCTCATCATGCCTTTTAACAGTTCCAGTTCACAATTTGCTTCGAGAATTTACTGTCTTTTTACCCAAAATAAATACCGATGGTATATGTTGCTAAATAACGGACGTTTGGCGGACTGATGGAATGGCGGGATGGCGAATAAATAGAGGAGAGCTTAGCAAACTTGTTTATTGCATGCGGCAATTTTTGTAGCGACTGTAACTCACGCTTACTAAACCCAGGCTGGGAAAAATACTTAAATGCAACGATACATTGCAAGTAACCAAACCACACTGTGTCACAGTATTGTATTTCCTCTATCAATATGCCATTCCACCGTGCTGCCGTTCCGCCTTTACGCCATTCTGCAAAATACACCGTCCGAAATAAATGAAGATTTTAACTTTCCTCTGTGGGGCGAGTATCGGAAATATCCGACCGCTTATAAACCTATCAAATTGTATCCTATTCGGACCCCTCCGCTTCAGGGTCATATGACAAATACATGTATGTTTAATCTGATTTTGATAGACAAAATTACAGGATGTTTGGAAAAGTGCTGGCTCACGTGGGGTAAAAGTAACGTAGGAATCATAAGCTTTCTATGGAAAAAAATATCCTAGGTCACTTTTATCTTTATAGCCAAAAGAATAAAAGTCTAGTTGTGCTAGCGGCACTATAATTCCGTAATTTAAATGGAAAAGGTTTTACATTGAATTAACCTGATCAGCTACATCAACTCACTGCAGGGGTCTAAACTGAATTTCGATTTTAAGATCGAAATTGATTTCTGAAGATCGATTGATAACTGAAGATCGATTTCGATCTAATTTTTTTTATTTATTTTTAAATAACTTTTTCTGATTTGTGAACACTCAAAGTGTGACAGATAACTCATAGACCTGATATCTACTGCTGACCACTAATTTATTGAATATATTTTTTTCAGATGCAGGTGAAAATGCGAGAAATGTCATTATCTGATTATAAGAGGCGCTATGAAGATCTGTATCCTATTTCTTGCATAACTTGAAATTAGAAATTTAGTTTGTGCCTAGATCACGAACGTTTGTGGTAAATAATTTATGAATTTAGTTATTCATAGTTTTTGCTTAAAAAGAGAAACTGAAATGTGCTTCGTTAATTGGTCTTTTGCGGCTTACATTCTCGTCCACAGCGTCCCTCGCTTCTCTTAGCTCGCACACGAGAAATCAAGGGGCTCTGGAGACACAGGCATAAACAATAATGCTATTGTCTAATTAGATCTTTTGATGATTGTGTTAATTATGTCACGATTTACAAAGTTTACGAATGCTGGATTATATCATCGTATTTATTCTTGAAAGAAGATGGCTGATAACGTCTGAACTAGGTTGAAATGCATCGTCTATATACGTAAGTTGTTAGAAATTTCAAAAGCGCTCATTTAATACAGGTATTGTTCATATTCCTGAGTTTTGTATAACTTTTTAAACTGTTGAAAATGTTCGGACCATTTCTTGTCAAATAACGAAGCGAACGTCTCACAAGTACTATAGATTTTCGGATTCTGTTTTGAACATACTTAACGAATAACTGTGAACTATGTATCAAACAGAAGATACTGTAAAATAGCATTTGTGGTAGAAATTTTAAGTCTCTAGCTAAAAGATTAGTGTTTCAAGAGTGGGAAAACGTTTATGATTTCGGTCTGGCCACGGTTGAGTTAAGAACTTCTGATGCATCTCAAACCAAAGCTTTACATTTGAATTACCATTGGTTTAAGGTGGCTCCCTGCAGTTTCTATGTTCACAGGATATAATTCGTACGGTCTCCATTTATGGTTATCTCTGTCTTTAGAATAGTTGTAAGTTTGGTAGGAAGTGTGTCTAAGTGTAGAAGAAGCACGATAAACATGAGATATTTGTCGAATTATGTAATGTTATATTGTTAAGACGGTAATAATAGCTCTGGAAAAACGGTATATTTTCACCATTATCACATTTAATTCTTTCCTGTCCGAGGACTTTCCCCTAGACGAGTAAAATTGTCTGGCGTTAGCCAGAGTTAAATACTAAAGTCTCCATAGGTCACTGAGGACCTACACAGACAGGAAGGAGTTAAGACACACTATGTTCGGATTTCTTCGATGAATTTTTCTAAAAATTGATATGAGGTTAGATATTGTCCTAGAGAATAAAATTTCAAAATATCAGGCAGGTTGTCAAGGCAGATTTTTTTTTTTACTTAGTGGATTTTAAAAAATCCTGTCTTATGAAAAATCTTGAAAATTAGATATGTTGCTGAGCTTACTCTGTTTGCTTTAATTTCCAAGTTTACAAGAAATTCGCCGAAGCAAACATGCAAAAATTTGACATTTGTAGAGACGCCGACGCTGCTGTCGTGATAGAATAACGATTCGACAAGATCGCTATCTACACATGCGTGTTCAGCCATATTTAGTTACCAGTCTCCCATTAAAAATTACCCTAGGGGGCCTCCTTAAGATATATCCGAGTTTCATACCTACCAAGAACAGTATTTCCAGGCACGCGTTTTGCCACTTTTGAAACACTTCTCTTTTAGTTAGAAACTTGAAATTTCTACCACAAGTAACATTTTACAGTATCTTCTGTCTGATATAGAGCTCAAGGTTATGCGTTAAATATATTAAAAATAGTATACGAATTCTGTAATATCTTGTGATGAGTCTATTTGTCTTTATTATTTGACGAGTAATGCTGCGCAAATTTGGGACGTTTTAAAAGGTTACACAAAACGCAGAAACATGAAATATACATCAAATGAAAACTTATAAAATTTCTAGCAACACACTTACACGATTTGAGCCCCTTGATTTCTCGTGGACAAGCTACGAAAAGCGAGGGGCGCTGAGAACAAGAATGTGTGGCTTGGTGGTGTATATGAAATTGAAAATAATTTATATGTACCTGAACGAATATACTGAGTACATGTGCGTAAAAGAGTGCTTGATGATGACCATTTTGTAATGCGTTTCATCAGATGACAACCGGTTTTTAGAAAAAATACCTCCAAAACTCTTAGTATGAAACCTGGTTTCTATTTGTACACGAGCAAATACACGCAACTTGTTATTTACGGTTTCTTCATAGCTGTCAATAACGTTGTGCTGCATTTAATGGAAAATATTGTCAACATTCACTGAATGCTAAACACTAATCTTGTTCATGTGGAAGCTTGCAGTATATCAGACGACCAACGAACGTTCGCCAAGCTCATGATCCCAGTAAAAACGATTTGTGAGCCCTAGACCAGAATCGACCCGGCAACCTTCTGATGACCGGTGCGAACGCTCTAACCACTCTAACCTCTGGGCTACCAAGACTCAGATGGTGAGCTTAAGTAAAGGTTCGTCATATGTGCTGCTTACGCTGAAACCATTATATGACAATAATGATTGAAACACTGAATGCTGAACGCAAACCTTGTTCATGGCTTCAGCTTAGTTAGCCCATATGAGGAACCTGCGCCTTAGCTTACCATCTGAGTCTTGGTAGATCAATAGCCAGAGCGTCTCACCGGTCATGAAAAGATTACGGGTTTGATTCCCGTCTTGGGCTCAGAAATCATTTTTCTGAGATTATGAGCTTGATGAACATTCGCTGGTCGTCTGATTGTCGACGTTGTAAAGTTGTTCAACGTTTGATAACCACGTTGTTGCAGCATTTCGTTTGCATTTCATCATTTTTACAAATGTCGAATAATCCTACAAAAACACAAAATATGCTAGTTCTACTAATGCGTCCCTTTATGCTCAAACAACTCATTGATTAATAATCCCGCTAGCTCACCAGTACATTGCTCATCCATGGTTATTGAAACCTTGCGCCATTGTTCTGCAAGTACTGCTATAACAACTTACAAAATTTCAAAGATTTTTACTTTTATTGTCGCAAACGGGCCCTTAAAAATAGCGTTTTTAATTTCCCCGTTTGCATAGTGGTGAAGGGCATTTGTACTAATTTCACCTATTTAGCGGGAAAATTTCGAGATTTCCCCTCATGCATCCGTGAAAGGTAGGACAGCTTGTGATGGTTACTGGTAGGACTTTTAGTCGTCCCAAGCCCAGCGCGACCGGCAAGACACGCTTTATAGTCAGGGACGTCTGGTTGATCCAGTGAACTCAAATAAGACTGGAACGCTAGCTCGACCGGAAAATTTGAAGCCAAGATGGCGGAAATTGAAGC
>JBAHVQ010000366.1:16468-27417 GCA_036872915.1 Nanipora kamurai | reverse complement strand
TTCGCACCGCATATATTTATGAATGGTCATCATGTAATGAAAAATGACCACGTAAGACAGCTATGGCATTCCATACAAATGTACAAGTATCCGATGATTTGGTAAAAGTAAATTATGGATTTTCTAGTTCTACAAGAATCATTACATACTCAAGTCCGCTTTTTACATACCCCATATAGTAAAATACCACGCCATGGTGTTCGCTTCCCTGTAAGAATAAATTATAGGACAGAGCAGTCGTAAGAAACGAACTTCTTGAAGAACAAATGAACAGGGATGTGGCCAGCGAAAAATGAGTACCGAGTAATAACTTCCAGATTTAAGACAGGCATGCTCACAAGACATGATCTAGTGTATGGATTCGAGCTACTATTCCTGAATCTACAGTCAAATTAATAAACTTTACAGGGACGTTTCTTTGTGGAGTAATTGCGGATGAGACACGAGCAAAATTTTTCATGTTTATTCCAATTTCGCTGCATATCTCGGGTCAACTTAACGAATGATGGATTAAATTACAGGAATATGCTGCACGAAAACGGTATATTTCATGTTTGGAATAAAAATGTGCCGGGCGATACTGCAAAAATTATCCCGAGTGCTGGGCGCACAAAAATTTGTGCGGGTTTGTCCCGCTCGGCGCCGCCCAGCGTAGCTACATCCCTGAATTAACCTGACTTAAGTGAACACCTTTGCAACGAAATATGAGTGACCGCATTTTAATGGGAAGTTTGACGAGACAAGAATGCGAAATAATTAGGGACAGGAATCTATGGTCATATGCCAAACTAATAATATAAATGATCTAATTCTCAAATCTGATTGGCTTAGAGGAATGTAATTTAAGGTAACACAGAGCCGAAAGAAAGTAATGGAGTACCGAAAAAAATTCATTGAGTGCAAATTTATGAGAAAAAAAAAATCCTGGGTAGCTAAAAATATCCGAAAGCTCAAAAACGGCGCATCAATACGACCTAAAAGCTAGCGTTCTATTTTCACTACTCTTGTGCGTCACTTCTAGATAATTTTTTCATAAGCATTGTTAATTGGTAATCAGTCAAAAGGTTTGAGAAACTGCCGGAACTTAAGAATGCTTAAACTGGCGTTTCGAGCAAAAGGCCCTTTTCACTGCGAAGACACGTTTCACTCCAACGAAGGGCCTTCGCTCGAAACGTCAGTTCAACCATTCTTAAGTTCCGGCAGTTTCTCAAACCTTTTGACTATCTACATAGCCGTTCAATACTGCCGACGCAGCACTCTAATTTTTATATCATTAATTGGTAATCATACGGTTTATTCTTCAATTTGGAATTGATTTCCAGTCACGTGTATTGTGAAGTATTATCAAATGAATTCTAATTTTAATTCGAAACCGTATGATTATCTATTTTGATAGTCAACGTTTTTTAAAGTGCCAATGGAAGGAATTTGGTTTTCGGTTTAAAACATAGCTGACAACTTGTAAAAGCTAAGTCCGAAATTATTTAGCTAAAAGCGACTCCTTCTCGGTTAAACTAAATTAAGAATACTTAATTATATGGCAACGTTCGTTTTCCGGTCTGTACGCAAAATGACCCGCGCTAATTAGCTGTCTAGCTGTGCAATAAGTTTTTCGTACAGACCGGTAGCAGTTTGAGGCGCGAAATTTAAACGATTTTAACGATTTATACATTTTCCGGCCATATAATAAATTCTTTATTAACCTCGGAATTTACGCACAGACCTTGGTGAATTGATCGTTTCATATTACCCTGAGGATGATTCTGAAATAGAATTGAAACACTTCACATCCATCCTCGTGGATGGCATTAAGTTGTCGCGAGAATATATCTCGTGCACTTAAGTTGGATAATAACTCGCCTCCGATCCCTGTAGGCTCGATGGCTAAATAGGTAGAGCGGCGGACCGGATTCTCGAAGGTGCGAGTTAAAATCCCGCTGGAGACAACGTTTTCAGTTGACTTCAGCAGTGTAGGTTAAATGTGAATTTATCGTTTTATTTGTTCATTATCATCCAGAATGTAATACTCCAGTAAACTGTGACAACTTCAGATTAGGAAGCTTGATGCTATTAAATGATATTTCGGGAGGCAAATGATAAACAAATATATAGATAATATATCGGGAGGCAAGCAGATTATCTTCAGTCGTCTGGTACGTTGGATCAAATTCTCTTCGGTTCCTTGGGTATCATTGTTACAGCTTTGGCTTCCGTAAGATTAAGTATGATGCGTAGTTATCCAAATTCATAATTGATGCTATTTAATAGTTTAAAATTTAGCCTTGTTTACGTGGCGCCATAAAAAAAGAATTTCCAATCAGGCATCCAAGGAATTTCGCGATACATATCTTATTCCATGTCGCTAAAACAACCCAGAGAAAATAAAGGGCGATACGCTAAAACTCTTGATGAAGAGAGTCGAATGGTAAATCGTGATACAACTTGCTTTTTCGATAGGTTCGAAGAGAACTTGTGGTAAATTTAACACGACTGAAAATTATGTGCACGTTTGTCAGTCGGATGCATGAAATCTTTTAAAACAAAGAAATAATGATAATCTGAGCTGAATTATGTATTTTGAACGTTGTTAATGTTCCATAGCACTTGCGTTTAAGTTAGAAATTTCTACAATATGTTCTACGTTTCATGCCACATGTCTGAAGTTTGATAGGAGGTTCTTCATTTTGAAAGAGTAGTTTGCAGTTCACAGCTCTACTCCGAGCTGTCAAATTTGATCAAATATACGCATCTAGAGCGAATTTATTTTCCCTTGCAGCAAAAAATTCAACATAAGTATACCACACCAAGTACTGCATATTTAAGATGAACGAATACCTGTGAAAAGGTGTGGAAATTTGATAGGTAATATGACTGCCTCTTTCAGGGATTCCTTAGCGGATTCCAAGCCTGCAACATCGTCCCATTTTACATTCGGTCTTTCCATTACAATTGCACCTAAGTATGGAAAATGACAGCTCTTAGATAATAATTATAGCATGAGAGGATTATATATGTATGAGTATTGTAATGTACAAGCAGCAACTAAGAAGAAACATTTATAGGTCAAAATCCCAACCCCAATATACGCCAGGTCCACGTTGTTCTTGATTCTAATAGTATTTTTAAACCTCGCAATATTTTGCCTTCAGCATTTTGTGGATTTGCCCTTTGAGTGTGCTCCCAGAACAACTGAAATTTGTACAATTTCTGAAGCAATTCGCAAAAGTGAGTGTCATCCACTCCCTACACAGAACGGTTTCCAAAGCCGTTTTCTATTGACGTGAGACACGCTTTAGTCATTAAGCGGACTCCACTGGCAAGCGAACATTACATTGATATGTTGGTGTGAACAGTTTCTGAAGCGATCAAAACAATGATATAAAATGCCAAAGGGGTTAGGAGATGGTTAAAACTTAGAAAATACCAAAGTTTCGCGAGAAGGACCCTCTTTGAGGCTTTTCTCCAAACGTCAGTATATTCTGTTCGAAGTTTTGGCAGTCCCTTAACCTTTTTGGTTTTTACATGTCGTTCAATAATGTAGTGTTTGGTAGTTCCATAACTCTTTTGGCTTTTTACACATCGTTCAACACTCCAGGTTTGGCAGTCCCCTAATCCTACGCAGCATCTGATCTTAAATATAATGGTGGTTCACTCGGCTTACACTTTTTGCTATTAATCAATGACTTAGTATTCTTAGGCGAAGGTTTTCCTCCACACGTTACGTCTGACATGGATCATAACATTGTGATCATTATTGGTGCCAATAAATATCTAGTAAATCACATCGCTTGAGGTTTATTTAATTAAAAGAAGACCCAAGAGTTTTCGCTTAGTTTTCAAATTACATGATCGCAAGAGAAAAGTTCAGGAACTGAAAATAGATTTGTCGTCATCGTATTGTCTGCTGTTTTACCAGGTTAGAGTATCGAGGATTTCATGCTAAACAACCGAACGTTTCGTCGCCTCAAAGAAAAACCTTAAGATTGAGGATCCAAAATGTGTGGGACTTTGAAACCAAAGCATGTCACACATCCTTCCCTGACTAAATAACACATGTTGGAGTCATCCAACTTGACTTACGAGTAAATATCATAATATTAGGGTAAACACAAGAAATACATTGGGTGGTTCCCCTTATTGATCACAACTGAACCTACAAAAGACTGGGCTCTATGTAACCAGCACAAGTTGTAACCATTGAACTCTATATAGACTGCAAGGCTGACTCCAGTCAATTAGCTAATCAAAAAGTAAAGCCAAAAATGGCCGACATAGAGACCTTTTGGTCATTTCCCCCAGGCTTCCGCGCCGGTTTAGTCGTTAGTGTTTGGTCCTCTCAGAATAATTTATACGGAGAGTTTCCAAGGTATACTATATAACATGGGGTTTTAGTTTTCGACCCCCGAGAAAAAAAAAGTTTGGTTGTCAAAACCTCCTGGATAGCCGTGTCTTGGATGGGGAATAACTCCTGGAAGTGATAATACGTATTTGGTGTCCAGGCGGACTGTTCTAGATTCCGGTTTGGATTAAGGTTAGAGTTATTGTTTGTGCTAGGGTCTGGTTCTCATTAATGTGACCGCGTGAGGGACTGAGGAAAACGACCAACAGGGCCCCATGTCGGCCATTTTTGGCTTCACTTTTTGATTAGCTAATTGACTGGAGTTAGCCTTCCAGTCTATATGGAGTTCAGTGGTTGTAACTGCCTGAAGGTTTACCTAGACCCACTCTTTTCCGGGGTGTCTGGAGCGGTCAATTCATTTGCTGAATAGAACAACCGAAATGCTTTCCGAAATCTTGATTGCAACGTTATTCTGAACAGTTGTCTTCGTCCCCTCTTTTAGCACAACAATTAAACATTCGCATGAAGAAGAAAATGCTACAAAGTATTACGGTAGTTTTATTCAGCTGATGTAATATAGGGAACCGACTAACGATGTCTAAGCAGCAGTAAAATTTTGGATAGTAAGAAAAAAGTGCAGACAAAACTAAACTGTGTAATTGTCCTTTTAGTTTCTTTGCTTGTTCATCATCTTCGTCATTATCCGACTCCTTATCGGAGTCTTTATCATTTCTAAAATGTCAGAAAAATAAAATGTTTACCTAAAAACGACTTCAATATAGCATTAAAATAATTATCATATCGTCGTACTCTTAATCGTCTGGTAATACTTTCAAAAGACAAGGACCTTACAATTAAGTGCTTTGCTTTATGTGAAAGAACTTCTTAAAATGACACGGGAACATCTGTAATATTTTTTTCATATCTATCTTTGTTTTTGAGATATTAGACTCTAATAATTAGAGTTCTCTTGATACACTAATGGGCGATTTTCTGCGACGTGACATGGTAAACACAGCACGTTCACTTACTGTAAAATCATATATGTCTTTACAACTATTAACCAAATGATTCGAAACTATATGTACGTATAAAGCCGATGATGATACACACCAAAAGACCAAAAAACTCTATTCTAATGTTAACAATGTCAGCTTCCAGTCCCTTTGTCATTGAATTGAAGTTAAGTATTCACTTTGGCGCCAAAGCAACGTATTGGGTTTTTCCTTTTATTTGGTGCGTAAAATTTCCATGAAAGTTTACTTAATGTACTGTATCAAAAATAATTACTGTCATTGAACTGAAGGAAAACAAATGTATTTTACATTAAATACAACAGAGATCTAGGAACTTATACATCGCTCTGGTAAATCTGCGTTATTCTGATGATTAATTTGATGAACTGTAGCAATGCCCGAATTTGAAGAAAAGTCGCTATATACAGTGGTCGCAAAGACATACATGATTTTCCAATAAGTCAGTGTATTACGTCAAGAAAATAACGTCAACGACAATCTTAGTAACATATCAAGCAAACTGAACTATCTCAATAGCTAAGTGAGATATGGAAAAACTACAGTGTAGGATAAAGTTGCTTCCATATTTCAAGAGCTGTTTCAAGTAAGACAAACTAACTTTTCAGTCTATATACCACTACGGTGTAAATAAGCGAATTAAAGAAAGCGTAACTCGAGACTTAAATACTCGATGTCTTCTAACTAATATATACTTCAAGATGAGCCTTGATTCTTCCACACTTTCGCGATTATAAATTATAGAGGTGTTATTGTGTAGTAGATCAGTTATTATACTCAGTGGGTTTTTTCGCATCTTGCTCGGGCCAAAAAACCCGGTTACTTTACTCTCAAATTATTAATTTTTAGACATATTTCTGCAATGGAAATATTTACATTTTGCCGTTGTTACTAAATATGCTTACAACAGAAATCTTTTAACAAATTTTTTGATTTCAAAAGAGAAATTCACACCATTAGTTTTTTACTTCCTGTGAATCCATGTTAATACTGTACGACGATAGCGATTGGTCACCGACTTCGTTCAGGAGCTTCAGCAAATTTTTTGCGTATTTTACAATCGTTAGAAACTGCTGTGACATATTACTGTGGTGAGACTACGAGAGTTCAAGTGAGTTAAAATATCTTGAATTATGTGGAACTTATTCTTAAATTAAATAAAATTAATTCGTAATAATCTTGATGCTCTTGCTCATAGAACTGGGTTCAAGTACCTTTGAGAGTGGAGTCGCGGATGCGGCATGTGCCGAAAAACTTGTGGTATTTTTGATGTACAGTAACCATTTTTTAAAGTTTGGTCACTTGATTAAACCACTTAAACACAGTTGGTTATTTGGTATAACCATTTGTATACAGTTGGTTGTTTGGTATAACCAGTTGGTTTTTGGTATAACCATTTGTATACAGTTGATTATTTAGTATAAACACTTGTACACAGTTGGTTATTTGGTATAGCCATTTGTATACAGTTGGTTTTTGGTATAACCATTTGTATACAGTTGATTATTTGATATAACCAATGAAACATGCTTGGTTATTTTACATACAGTAACCATCCCAATTATATGTAATGAGAACTGGTTATATCACATCAACCTCATACCTAGGGTCCCTGGGTATGTGGTTGATATCACATAACCATTTCTTTATAAATTCTTGAAAAATGGCTATTTCATAAAACCACTAGTTACTGTTTGGTTACATTTGATCCATAAATTTGCACACATTTGGTTATTCAATTAAACCAAATCCATGCGGTTGGTTATTAGATCAACCACTTGTACAAATTTAGTTATTTCAAATAACCAAAAACGTTCACTTGCAGTCAGCAACTTGGTGTGGACAAACATTTATGAAACTGGTGGATGGTCTTCACAGTTTTACACAAAACTGCAAAATTGTAAAATGTGGCAAACAATAAATATGAGTACCATATCTGACAAGGTTAAGCTCTTTCCAGACATAAAGAACCATCAGCAATGTATTAAATTCCAAAAGCAGAGAAAACAGAGGATAAGTTAAGTTTGGTAAATGCATTGCTTAAGAGATTGAAAAACATGTGGCACCTGGGGTGGCAGCCTGCTTTGTGGTAGCACGATGCCAAAATCTCTTACACATACAGTACTTCACTAGAATTTTAGCTGACACCTTTGAAATACATGTAACAAGAAATTAAATTAGAACTCATATAATAAAATTGGGGCCATCGATATTAAATGGTGGATGAGAGATACTAATACTGTTACTATGAAATTCTGCACAACAACTGTAACTGTCCCAAATTAGTAACAACTTAAGGTTCCCTCTGCAATTATTTCTGGACAACAAACTGTTAAAGCATGAAAATCTTATGTATTTTTGCCATTCTAGTCCTCTTAGTAGTACTGGTACATAATTAAAATATCCGAAATCTTGTCATATTCGTTGTATGTTAATCAGAGCAGTTTTGTTTGTAAAATAGTTAACTTACAGCTTGCTTCCAGACCCTGACGTTGCCATGGGTTTCTTTTTCGCCTTCCCAGACTTAAGGTGTTTTTTCAGTTTTTCTGCTCGATCCAAATATTGAAGGCACTTAGCTCGAATTGATTCCTTTGACTTGTCCCCCTGTGCTTCATCTAAAAAACAAAGACACATGTAGATGTACAATTGTTCATGGTCACCTGAGTTTATTTCAATTAGGTATCTACTGTAAATATACAGGACAGTTTGTAAGTTTATCTACAGTTTACTGTTTAAATAGATGGAAACACATCCATTTTTCTAAGTTTATGAATTTGTAAGCATTATGAGAGAAGATTTTGGATTCAGATGAAAAAGGTGTGATTTGTGGTGATGAATTCTTTTTCCTTGGTCATAAACTGAATGTTTATTGTAGGTAAGTTTCCCAACATGCAAGCTAAAACAGTGGTTGCTGGTTATGTTTAATAGAAGGTCAATCAGGATGTAGTACAGATGTATGTTGGTGTAGTTGCTGGGTCTTACAGGCTGTGAGAAATAAAAAAAGCCCTGGTATAATATGGTTAAGCTTTGGTAATGTTCTATGGATGTGGTACTGGTATCCATGTTCTTGGTACATGTAGACTAGTTAGATGGACATAACGACATAACTGGACACCAAATATTTCTTATTGTAGTTACTGACTGGCACAAAATCTGTAACAGAACCATCAGTGAGATGTTCTACCCAGTAAGCCACAGAGAGTTAATTATACAGTAATTAAGTGTACTGGTACAGTAGTAATTTATTATTGCAACAAATGTATTGCCAAGTCTGCTAGGTGTGATATTTCAACTATTCATTAAACTATGATGTGATGGAGATGATGGCATTTAGTGGCTGGCCATAAATACAGAGGTTAAAATAAATGAGCATTATTCCTTAGCTTGTTTACTCTGGAAACTAGTATCTAGATACCTGTATGTTGTAACTTTTTATTTTGTATAATTGTTGAAGACATCTCAATAATCTTGATATATCAATGATTTATTAAATGCAGATAATCTTGGGATTTATAATTACCATTGTCTGCAAACCATTAAGTGCAAATTATGTCACCATTATCAGTGAAGGATACCATCTTCAATGACATAAGTGTGGGGAGGTAACACTCTGATTTCAGATGGTATCCACGAAGTCCACATTTACAGGTGACAAAAACCATCATTTCTACAGATAATCTGAATAGACAAACGGACAAAACAAGCAACGATAAAGCCAGATTCAAACAATTTAAGTGTAACATACTGTAGTTTTATACATCGACTCACTCAGGTCCACTTTTCATGTTGAGCTATTCATTAATTTTAATGAAAGTCAAGAGTAGCCTCTTAGTATTTCAACCCATCTTCTCCAATACACAATTAAAATTATACAAAACTATTGATCATGTAAGTCTGGTAATTCTAGAATTAAAATTATGTACACATTAAACTTTATATAGAATAAATTACTAACTTACATTTTATCGCATGAAGAAAGTACTCGACACCGTGTTCATAAAGTCTCAATGCTTCTTCATAATTACCAGCTTTATCTTCTTCGGTAGCTTTGGTGACAATCTCAATAGCTTTCTAAAAGTTTTAAGATCCATCATCATAAACACTTTCTTTAAAAACATGAAAAATCGAGCTTAAGAATTGTGAGCTTGAAGTTATCCTATCACTTTTCTTAAAGGTGCTCCAAGTTTTGCCCATAAATCGTACTGATCTAGCACAGCGAATGTTTTACTCACTTGGAAAGTTCCACCGGACATGTCTACTGCCGAAAAATCATGAGCTGAAGAAGATACACATTTCCCATAGGATGTGAAGGCGGACGTCGTTTTCTCCTAAATCGCGCCCGCGGTATTCGTCATACGTTCTACAAATAAATTACGTAATCTTTTGAAGTCATCATACGAGCAATGGAACCTTGTTCTCCTTTCAAGTTGTTGTCCTTCTTTATTGATCTGTTCTTAAGGCTTCACTTAGTCTAGGGTTAATCTAGAGTTCGGAGTGGTGTTTTAGATACAATACAGGGAACTGGCTGCATAAAACACCCGCTGAGATGGTCAGACAAAAGAGCAAAATCCTTGACAAACTGCAAATGAAATTACTTAATTTCATCTGAGGGACATGGTTAGCCACTGCGCACAAGCGGAGAAAGGAAATGGTACAGAAGCAGGCTGATCTCCAGATTGATATAATGATATATAATATACGAGCAGACTATTCTTCTGTGATGAAATACAACAAACGTTGATATACCACAATTTAGCCTAGGTCTAAACCAAGGCCTAAGCTTAAACCTAACCTTAAAAACGAAGCCTCAACCAAGGGCGCAGGAACCGGAGGTTAAGGAGCTTTGCTGATATTAGCACCAATATTTTTTTCAACTAATATTTGAGGTTAAATGAGATAACGGGATCTTTGGTAATAAATTTAAAAACCTAAAACTGAATCCTTTTAAAACCACAAAAATTCTTCGTGCTGTATGAGAAATTTGTCATATGACCGAAATCTAAACTTAAGGTGGTCCAAAATACCAAAGTTTTGACTTTTTGGATGAAATTTATGAATTTTCAATAACCGCGAAATTAGGTTCCTTGAAGCCTTATAAAAGATCGCTGAGGCTTTTTTTGGATAAAAATACATATTAAGGTGGAGAAAAGTTATATATTATAAGGGGTTCTCAGTATTTCCGCCATAGCAACGCCCTTAGCAACGAACGTTTGTTGTTTGAAATAGAGGCAAAATTTACTGTAATATCACGAAATGCGCATTTTTAGTTTACTAACATGAAGTAACAGCTTTACAGCCTTCCTTTGCCGCTGGATAAGTTTTGTTAGTCATTGCAGGCCTTTTGTTTCTTCCTCAAATGTCACCACCAACAACTGGCAGCAAGCAATTTTTTCACTCTCTTTCTTCGTGATTTATTACAGCGAATTTGTAGTTATTTTTTGAATAATCTTAAATTGTTTCACTGTTATTATGGCAAGAGAGAGTTCAAGGACAAAAAAACGGCGATTTCATGGCAATAGATTCGGTAGAAATGCAAAGAAACCTCGTACAAATGAGACCCTGCAAAGTTGTGCTAG
>JBAHVQ010000365.1:28031-38356 GCA_036872915.1 Nanipora kamurai | reverse complement strand
GAGTTCAAATCCCGCTCGAGTCAACTTTTTCAGTTGACTTCAGCAGTGTAGGTTAAATGTGAATTTATCGTTTCGTAACGGGTTAGCACAACGTGAAATTGAAAGCCAAAAATTGAGTGAATTAAAGACAAAGAATTATTCAAAATTTGGTAACTGTAAAGACGAATTGCCAAAAAGAAAATATCGCCATGATTCTTGGCGGGAAGATAAATAAAATTCCTAGTAAGTAATCCCTCTGGGTAAAGAATGAAATAGGGCGACTTTCGCTTTAGATTACATTAATATGAACGCAGTGTTCCAATTATGAGGAGATTTGGCGAACTCGGCACTGCTTTCCTAAGGGCAACTACGAGTGCTGCCGATAAAACGATATAAAATAACATAAGAGTGGTCACAAAGTTTTTAAACTTTCTCATGTGGACAATGTTTAGACTTTGGTGTGGTTCCCCAACAAATTACGGATTAAGGTAAATCAAACAATATTCAGTTTAACTAACTTATAGCTCTTACTATGCAGCGCTTGAATTGAGGCAATTTCATCGAAAATTGAAGATAAGTGTACTATCAGTTACTGACCAAACAGTATCTAAGGCTTCTAAAAAAGAACAAACTAATTTTGTCGCATAACTGACCTGTATGTTTCTCATTTATGTAGTTATGTCTACACCATTTCCAAATAAAATTGATCAATTGTGTTTCATAAGTACTTTGTGAGCAACTTGAGAGTTTAGTATTAAAAAACAAATTACGCGTCACATTTTCTAACAGCTAAAAACTAGCTCCAGCTCGTAGAAATGAAAACTACAATGATCCGACTAACGCTAAATAAAAGAGTTTTACTGGGGATATAAAAAAGATATGTCAGTATAAGTTATCCATTTTAGTTGGTTTAAAGCATCTATTTCAGTTGGTTTTCCTTCAAACTAATTTCAAAGATCACTTAGCAGAGAATTTTATTGCCCTAAACTATATAACTCTATCTCATAAAATAAACATTGACCACTTACCTAACAATGCTGGAATGTTGTTTCCAGACTGCAAGTAACAAAGCACAAAATTAACACCTCCAGCTTAACCTAGTATACATGAGCAAAACACTAGAACTAATTTGCTACCAAGGATCAACATACTTGAGCAAGAACAAAGTTGAATTGGGCATCAGCTTGATCAATTTTGTCTCCCTCCAATAAACAAAAATATGCACGGCCAAGGAGATGGTTCTAAATAAAAGTAAAAGCCCCGAATATTATTCAACTCACCGCATTAGTGTAATACACGACATTAGTGTAAATGATTGTTACTCTAACAGTGTGTCAATCATCACATCAGTGTAACAGGTTAGTAACTGTCTAAGGCATACGACATGGACAAAATATTAAAAAAAAACAAATCAAAATTGTGCATGCTCCTCAAGCTTGTTAACTCGGAAAAGTTATTTGAGCCCCTGACGCGAATCGAATCTTTAACCTTCTGATCGCCGGTGAGATGCTCTAACCATTGAGCTACATGGGCTCCGATGGAAGAGCTGGTTCGTAGTTGACGTGTGCACTGCTAACTGCAGTCTCGACATAGACCTTCTCTCATAAAGAAACCCAACTATGACGAACAAACCAGACAAATATTTGTGGAAGTTGATTGTCCAGGTTAGTGTAACCTTGAGAAAGACTGCTGGTGGAAGTGACTGACGTTTGGACAGCCTTGGCGGCGGTCATCTTCAGAGTCACCTTCCTTTGACTCTGAACATGACCGCCGCTAAGGCTGTCGAAACGTCAGTCACTTCCGCCAACAGCCTTTCTCAAGACTACACTAACCTGGACGATCAACGTCCACAAACATATCACAATTTCAAAGCATTTACTTTAAAACCAGACACAAACAGAGAAATCATTTCAACTGTGACGAAGGCTGCCGCTGACACCACCGAAACTTTAATCAATACCAACAGTGTTTTTAAAGACTACATTAAACTAAACGATCAACTTCAACAAACATTTAAGCGATTAAATTTTGCGCGTCTAAATTTTAAAGTGTATCACTAAATGTTAATGTATAAGCTGTCTATCCACAAGTGATGGAACGATAGAGGCGTCTTGATTTTGCATCCCAAACCATCTTCGAGTTCCACGCGGTAAACTGCGTTAATGTTGACGACGAGAAATACCAAGGAAAATGCTATTCGGAGGTTAAGGTTTACTGAGAACCTCCTCTATAATTTTTGCCTAAGCCCTTGATTATCTTAAACGCAGCACATAATATACTCTAGACAGCAGGAACTCGTGTTAAATTTACGACTCCGTCTTCAAAGAATCAAGAAACTCAATATTCCTATAAAAAATTTTGGTTTCCCTACCCAGCTAGGCAGTAATTGTACCAAAGTCAGTTTTTGGAAGTCATGGGAAGTTATAAGTTACAACGGTTGGATAGTGTGAAATCATAAGTCATTGCAGGAATTATTTGGACAGTTAAAGGTGACAGTCAAAGTCTTTAATTTTGGTTAAACTGTAGTTAAATACTTAAAACAAAAATTACATTCTAAGTTGATCGTGGCTGTCACTATACAGACATGGATGTTGTGCCTGGGTCGGTTGCCAAATGCGTCGATAGATTATCTAGCTGATAGGTCCTAACGAGTGAACAGCGTTACCAATGCGTTGAAGTTAACCTAAACTTTATCTGGTGAATAAAACTACCTAGTGGAAAACTCCCTACTCAGTAAATAAAATGCAAGTTCAGTTAACTTGTTCAATGTATAAACATCGCTGTTCACTCGCTACGACTTATCTCCAGACAAGCTATCCGGCCATTAAACAACCTATCTCAGAACTTTATATAACAATACCATTTCAATCCTTCCAAATAAAACTATTGATACAGTTGTTTCCTCTCCTCTCTGTCCGATGATCTACACAACTTACGATGCTAAATCCGTGTAGGCAACAGCAACCACAAGTAAATGCGGTTTTTCAAAATTACTGAGCTAAAATTCACAAATCTAGCGTGAAGACTAAAAGTGAAGTATGGCGTCAATTGAAGTCAGAATACCATAAAATTAAAAATGATGAAGTCATTATCAAGCGTCACAGGTCAAAGTCTGAAGTGGTACAAATAGGAAAATAATTTAACTCAAGTGCGTCTCGAGTAAAGTTATTTGACAAAAGTGACCATCTCCCCTGCTGAGTGCAACCACCAGAATGCTTTTCAAAATATAGTTAGTGATGATAATCTAGGAATTAAAAAATTTGCAAGAAAACGAAAACCCTGCAAAGTATTCTGGTATTTGTAACTAGTAAACGTGATAAAGGGAACCGGCGATTACTGTGTTCATTTATCACGAAATCAAGTCAACCAAATTACTACAATTACCTGGTCATACATGATTATCTTATCAGCCATTGTGAACAGTTGAGTCGCCTAAAATAAACATATTAAATTAAACTGTGTTTATCTTAACACCACTAAAGGAAACCCTAAACAAGTATTTAAGAATTTAAGATATTGTTAAGTGACTTAGGGTTTAATTAGCTAAACTTTTGAAAGAGTTAAAGATCTTTAACTCTATTTTGTCCAATCCCATGAAAACTCGTCAGCAGTGTACGTTGGATACTTTTATTATCTTGACCCACTACCTGTTCGAATTTCGCAATCAAACTAAGTTTTTTTTTTTTTTTAAATCTGCATCAAAAATGGAGTCAGGAAAGTGTTTTTGTTTTTTTGCGCGCGTAATATGTCCCTGTTGGTTGCGCAGCAACGAACCGTGACCTGACGTTTAGCAAAAGTTTTCGTCTCGTTTTTTTAATTTACTCGAACATTAATGAGTTAATGTTCTTAATTAAATTTATATATGCTCATATGTATTCTCTAATGACAGAATACTGATAAAACAAGGCGTGATAACAAATTCAATTATTTCGACACTTTTTGTTAAGCCTTCTAGACATGCAAGGCACTACAGACGCTCCGATATTCCTGAACAAGCAACCAAGTCAACTCGAGATATCTCTTGTTTTGTTTTCGTTTTTTTTTGTTTTGGCTTTGGGTTTTTTATATTGTTCGACGGTGCGGTTTGAAGATTTTAATGGTACGATCCAGTCAGGGAGTAACTAGAATTCTACTTGGAATTTAAGTTGACTCACTACAGTTTCTCTGAAGTTGAATAGTACAATTTTAAATCTGAACAAATTTTACAAATAATTTCTCAGCTATAAATCTCGACTTCCAGAACGGACAGTGCGAAATGAGTATGAGATGAAGCGGTGTGCGTTATAAAAAATTTGCGCGGACCAAAAACATAATTCTTCGCATACAAAGGCATTGCGTAATCCACGTCGGAGCGCTCAAAGCTTTCCTCTTACCTCACAGCTAAGATTCACCAGATGTAAGCTATTAAACTTTAGGTCGAGTTTTCTTACCTGTGTGAACAGTTCCTTTTTGCTTTCTTTGTTTTTTTCTTTTTTTGCTTCTTGCACATAATAAGCAGCCAACGTATCCAGACATATCATCCTATCCTTGTCACTGTTTGTGTAGTTGAAGTTCCCTTCTAAACATTTTACCAATATAAATGACAACAGGTAGGTGAAAAGCAATCATTAAGTTAGGTTTGTAGCTGTTGTAGGTTAATCGGCAAAAGAAGGATCCAAGATATATAATGGTAGAGGACGACATGTAGAAAACCAAAAGGGTTACCAAACTGCCGAAACGTAGAGGAAGAAAAACTGACGTTTCAAGCGAAGGATTTTCGTCATAAAGAAACGTGGGCCCGTTTCACTCCAACAAAGGGCTTTTGCTCGAAAAGTTAGTTTTTATACTCTCAAGCTCCAGCAGTTTCCCAACTCCTTTGGTTTTCTCCAGAAGGTACAAAGATGCTTGAGCCAAAACATACAGAAAACGAAACTGATGCTTTAAAGCAGACAGTTCGGTGTATTAGTACAATTAAACTTAGTCACTAAGTCTTAGAGTACAGTGTATAGTGTATATACTTCAGTATGTACTTCCACTCAGGTACAGAATACCTTAGTCATGTATATTGTAGAATGTTTTGTGGATACTGAGTTTGTGCTTTAATTTATCATGAACAGTACTTAAACAATTAACTATGGTAAACGGTAAAATTATTACCAGAGAACGGTTGCTTAAAACTGGTAAAAAAATACGGGATTAGAAGCTTAACTGGTTTAACTGGATGCTTAACTAGGGGAAACGAAAAACTTTACTGAAAGTCTGTAACTAAATTTATATCTTTTCTTTCATGACGCTTTGATTTGAACACCCTTCATCATGTCAGATAACCATCACCTTACTGTACAGGGTGAAGCTGTGCAATGCAGTAACACAGCTACCTAAGGATTTTTTAATATGCTCTCTAACAACTATGTTCAGCTTGACGAACACCACGTTTTATTTCACTGCTTAGCGATAAAATAAAACACGGTGTTCCACAAGCCTAACATAGTTGTTAAATCACCAAGCAAAACTTCAAAGGATTGATATATGCTCTTTAGTTTTTCCTCCTCCGTTACTACTGTAGTCCCGGTTTTTTGTAGAAGTTAGCTGTATTTTTATCTATTTATTAATCATATAAACCCCCGAACAACTTACTGCATTACGCTGGATCTAATTTTTTTTTTAATGATTCATGTTATACTGTGGAAAGACGCTGTAACTAGACAAGGTTCTTATAAAAATTATATAATATAGGCATATAATTATATAGGCATTGTATAAGCACCTGCAATGGTACATTAGAAAAAGTGTAGGAAGGTGTACAATTTATGGATAAAAACCGTCTCAATTAGCCACTTTACAAATGAATCTCAAAAAGACACTTACTAGAGTTGTTACCTGACGTAGATCTCCCATATTGTTTGATGTGAATATATTCTAATGGCTGAGCATAACTAAGGTGATTAATGCTCCAGAGGAGTAAATAAAATGTGTGATAGGGTGCAGTCCAGTTTGACTCTAGGATAAATTGTAGGTTTTCTAGGATAACTCCTTTTTTCTCTAGTAGTAACACTGAACGCACAAGGGGTGGTTCTTCACTAAACCTCTAAGAGAACAGTTTTGGTAAGTGATGAGGTTATTTAGCATAAATAAAAGATGCCAATTCATAACCATAATTAATTTGTCTCATACAAAATGACAGATCAGTTGCTGGTAACAGCTCCAATGCCTTTGTGAGAGACATTTGATAAAGTAGCTAATATTTATGTTCCAGAGCCACTGGGTTTAGTTTGGATTAAAAAAAAATTAAAATAGAAATTTCCTGTTCGAACGCACTCGATGTCTTCAATCACTGGATTTAATAATTTGGTGGTTAGTAAAATAAAGAGTCACAATTTACTGGTAATGGCGACTTTGCAATTGCCAAACATCTTTTGACTAACGTGTATTGTGCCGTTTCCTATGCTAATGACAAATTCAACATCCTTTCAAAATCCTGCTCATTGTTCCAACTAAAAGTGATGGAGTCTGTTTACATTACGTTTCTTGATCCTCTGTTAGCATGTCGTTATTTTAGGAATTAATCCCATTTGGGGATGATGTCATTCAACGTTAATTATATAAATACCCGCTTAATTCTTTAGTTAGTTGTTTCATCAGTACCTGTCGTAGTTCTGGCTCTGCTAGGTTTCAAAAAGTTCTCATAAGAACTATGCAACATTGCCATTCACCATGGTAAATGCGTTTCAATTAGCTATATTTAAATTTGGTGGTTCACAATTTTTTGTGTCCACTCCCCGTGTCTCCTTGAAAATACTACAGGACCCTTGCATGAAAGATATGACATTAGTTCTCTCACTGATATACTTTTTAATTTGAACTTCTTCCAGGATAAATAAAAAGACAAATTTTTACTTTCTTTTCTCTTCTAAAATCAATCTTGTGTGGTGAAGGTTTAAAGCAAGTACATTAATTCTCGTACCTAATATTGAGAGCACCGAGCCATTGGCAATGTTTTTGCAAATAGCTCATTTTATGTAGATAAAAACCTGTTCGAAGTGTTATCAATGAAACGTAAACAAGCAAGTCAGATTCACTGTGACATAGCAAACTTTACTGATGATAACTGAATGATCATCAAGCTCATTTTGCTCAGAACAATCATTTCTGTGCCCTAGACAGGAATTAAACCTGAACCTTCCCATTACTTGCGAGGTACTCTAACCATCGAGCTAACAAGTTTAGGTGTTCATGAGGCTAGCAGATAGCAAGTTTAGGTGTTCATTCCACAAGATGTGCTACCAGTGAGGTAGCCAAAATACGAAAATACCCTAAATCTTAGTGAAAAATCTGAATATTAAACGCGAATATTGTCCAAGTAAGTACTTGGTGTTATAATTACAGATGATACCTTTACATGTAGGTGGAATCGTAAAGCTCATTTTCCTCAGCAAAAAACAATTCCTAAGCCCCAGACTGGATTTTGAACCCACAACTCTCTGATGGACGGTATTAGTTTCATTTTAAAAATACTGTTCCAGTTAGTCTCTGAAAAGCAATGACTTCTCCATTGTTTTGCTGTATTTGTAAACAATGTGCCTCATGGCTGTCGATGAAGACGAGTAATCTCAGTTTTTAACTGGTTTTACACTGTATGTATTAGAAGGTTACATCATATCACATACCGTAGGAAAAATATATCGAAAGTAAATGAGACGAAAATTTGACAGAAATTCACAATTTTAGGATATTAATGTATGTAATCATGGCACCTGATAAATCTGATGTTGAAACTGATCCATACTGTACTTGGTTTTAAGAGTCGTTTATCTCATCAAAATAGTTTTTAATTTCAGTAAAGAAGATGACGAAAAGTGACTAAAACCCCACCAACTGTATCTAGTACTTTGAAGCTTAAAGTAAAGGGGTCTTAAATGTCACATGACAACAAAACGGTTCAACGACTGTTAACCATAGATCAAAATTGCGCATGCTCCTGAAGCTTATTAACTCAGAAAAGTTACCTGAGCCCCTGAAGGAATCGAATCTTTAACCTTCTGATCGCCAGTGAGATGCTCTAACTATTGAGCTTCATGGGCTCAGGTGGAAGAGCGAAGGTTACTATTTGTACGGGTTCGTAGTTGACATGTGTACTGCTAACTGCAGTTTCGACGTAGACCTTCTCTCATAAATATACCCACCTATGCCGTACAAACCAGACACAAATAGAGAAACCATTTTAACTGTGATAATTCCATAGATAATTAGGTCCATAGATAAAGTCCATAGATAATTTAATGTGAACTACACGACTTGTCGAGACAGCAGTTAGCATTACATATGTCAACTACGAACCAGTACAAATAGTAACCTTCACTCTTCCATCTGAGTCCATGTAGCTCGATGGTTACAACATCTCACCGGCGATCAGAAGGTTACGGGTTCGATTCCCGTCCGGGGCTCAGATAACTTTCTGAGTTAACAAACCTGAGGAGCATGCGCAATTTTACGGCTGACGATGCTAATCCTGCAGCCATTTTGGGTTTTTATGTCGATAATTTTGGGATTTTCCCACGCAATCGTGTGGTTGGTTTGACGCACGTGCTCTGACAAAGCAGAATTTTCTTTATTTGAGAAGAAAACTGCCTTTTGGTGCTCTTTAAAGAGCGTTCTAAACGGATGTTTAGTCTGGCCGAAGTACGCCTGATCATAGTCGTTAGATGAAATGGAATAAATTACGTCTTTTCTCTGATCCTTCGCAATACGATCCTTAGACTTTGCAAAAATATGTCCCAACGTCAAGAATGGCTTTTGGGCAACTTTTACGTTGCAACTACATAAAATTCTTTTAATAGGTTCCGTAATTGCTTGAATATACTGAACAATTGCAAAACCCATCATCGAATTTTCATTCTCAATGTTTATACGAGGTGGTCTAACTGGTTTTAAGCACCTTTTTAAGAAATTACTAGGATAGCTGTAAGCTTTCAAAACATCAAATACAGTACATATTTCCGCTCCCTTTCCTTAGCGTCAAAACTAATTGGTAGACCTTCAGCTCTCCAAAACAAATATCTGGAGACGAACTTCTTATGGCATATAGGATGGTGAAAGTCAAAGGGGAGGAGATACTGTGAGCTGGTTTTCGATACACTCCAGTTTCCAACTTTCCTTGCTCTGTTCTTTTGATAACACAACCTAAGAACGGCAGGCAGTTAATCGTTTCGCGTTCTGTTGCTATTGAATCGACGGTTTGATGGAATTTAGATGGTGCAAAAGCATTTCCACTTCCAGATATCGCAAGAATGACATCATCGACGCATTATTTCTGGAACAAAGGTTTCACTGGTGCGGATTGGCAATGACAGCCGAAACGGGCGATCCCACGGCTGTAACGAAGATCTGTTAGTACATACGTGCCGTCATAAACAAAACTGGTACTGTTAAGAGAAACTGTCAGAAGTTCAATCAAATCCTTGACAGTAAAAGAGGTTGTTTCATGCAAATCAACTTCTTGTTTTAGTCTCTTTTAGGCGATTTTGATAGCAAGATCAACTTGCTACGTCAGGAAAAGGAAAGGAAAACTACGTCAAATGACACCAATTCTTTCGCAACATTGAGCATGGCATGCTTAATAAAACCGGCCAAGTTGACAGAGTTTATCACTGTGTATTCCGATTTCCCAATGATTGGTGACAAGATCTGAGCTAAATAACTAGATACATCATAAGTTTGGGAACTAAAGAATGAGACAAATTTACAGTAAGTCTCAAAGGAATTCCCGCTTTGTGAATTTTCGCCAAGGCATAAAATCTTGGAGAAAATCCGTCGTTGCTAAACGGTTTTCTGTACCGAGCATCGTCAATATTTCCAGTTTCTTTTTTTCAAATCTAGTAACATTTTGTTCAACTTTCTTTGAATTTTACCAGTCGGATCGGATAACGCTTTTTGATTGTACTGGTTTTTGTCCATGACCAGAACTCAATTTTCTTTATTTGCTGAAAAAAACAAAGAAACATTTGTTGTAGATGTGAACTAATTCCTGACGAGCTTGAGATGGCTTGTGTAGAGATAATCTCGCTTAAATCCAAGCCTCTGCTCGTAACATCTTGGTATCGACCTCCGAACTCTAAAATTTATGTTATGGATCTCTTTGAAAAATTGCTGTGTCTGTTAGATGATGAACACGAGGAATTTATCATCCTGGTTATATAAAATTCGACCTGCTCTCCGACCATCCTTCTCTGCACGCAGATCGTCTAAAGAAGTTGCTCAATGTAATGCTAGAGTAGAAGATGAACTCGGGTGAAGGATAATGATGTTAATGCTACTCCGAGCGACGAACCATACCGGACAAGTAGAGAAAACTCTACTTGGCCCGGCAG
>JBAHVQ010000365.1:0-22576 GCA_036872915.1 Nanipora kamurai | reverse complement strand
TTCTTTGTAATTCTATCTCTGAAGATGTTGCATGTTTGGCAACGAAACGTTAGAAATTAATAAATATTGTATATATTCCCTTGTTGTTTTTTATCATGCCTTTTCTCCGTATTTTATGCTGGGCTCTTATATTTGTCACAAGATCAAGTACCTCTGGCATTAAACTCTTTTTTTTTAGCTAACTTTGCTCGTTGCTAACTAAACGGCTCATTGCGATTTATGACGAAATCTGGGAATAGTTAGCTTGTACTGAATTGGTCAGTTATTTCTGCTACGAGGAGAATTTTTACCTGTGTTATCTCTCCCTCACAATCATCCCAACATTCAGTGATAAATAGAAAACTACTATAAAGTAAAGTACTATAAAGTAAATGGTTAAACTTTGGAGTATCGTTAGATGTTTGTGAAAGTTGGTTGTCAAGGTCATTAACAGTCCTAGGCACAATAGGCTCCAAATAAGTAATTATCGAGACCAGCTTCAAGCGAATTTAATGGCGTAAGTTTACTTTTTTGCAAACTGGATGTTTTTCTTCGGATAGTGGTTGATTACAAGCAGAGCAAGTATGACAAATACGACAGTACTATTTTGGCCAATTCGAAAGTAAGTTATATCTCCAAGATTATTTAACGAAATCACTTGAAATCTGATCCACTGGTTCAGTTCATAACACCAAACAACTCCATGTCAAAATATTATTGTCATAATAGGATATTAATTCGCAGACCCTAGGAATCTATTAACTGTAATTATTCTTGTTTTGAGGCTGTTCATGACCATTTCTTGTTCGTGATTGCTCAGACATATTGATTTCATCATTTTATACACCATGCAAAAGGAAAGACAGAAAACCTTATTCAATCATGGTTGAATTTAAACAATTTTGTTTATAAGAGAGAGCTCTGGGAACCAACGCAGCACTATCAAATCAATATTTTTGGAACTGTTCAGTATTATAAACTGAACCAATACTTAAGATTTCAAGCGATTTCATTCAATAATCTTAGATACCTTACTTACTTGGCAATTGGCAAAAATATCATTTGACCAATCATATGACGTCACACATTGCCTCATTTAACTATGAAACAAATCGAAATATCTCAAGAACTAAGTGAGATACGGGAAAACTGTAGAATGTGTTTCTTTATTATTTTAAGAGTTCTTTCGAATAAGACAAACTTAATTTTCGTTTTATATACACTTGAAGTTTTAACTCATTAAAGGCCAAGGAAATTCGTAAAACAGAAAAAAAATATTCCTGAATCTTTTATCGCTGTTCTTTGCGTAGTGATGAATTGTGAAAATTACAAAAGTTGAAAAGTCATGTTAAGTCCTATATTTGGGGTGTTTTTGGTCGAATTGAGTTGAGATAAATGCAAGATTTCTTCCCAATAGTCCAATTCGCTGTAGTTTCTGAGTCGTACGCAAAGTACCAGTTACGAGAACTTGGAAATGTTGATTTTCGAAGAAAAAATTCCGGCCTAATCTAGAGTCATTTTATCTTTGTACTATGCTTACTAACATACCTGGCAAGAACTACAATATTTTAAAAAGAAGGCAAATGTTTCCTTGCATTCTCACACGGTAGTATACGTGTATGCCCAAATTTGATGCCTACAAACTGCAAGGAAAAATCAAAAAAGTAATTTAGACCAGGGTTATTAGTTCTCTCTCCTCCACTTTCCAATTAATCGCACCGGCGAAACCAGACTTTTCGCATCCGCAGTCAAGAATGCCTTGTAATTTAAACTATCGTAAATCGCTTCTCTTGTAGCAGTAGAATCAACGTTTACTTCTAATAAGCCATGTATGAGACACAAGGAAAAAAGAAACAAAGTCATTCCTTTGCTTCGGCGTGGTGGTGTTTTTAATCCTAGCTGTGACGAAGAAGGATATTATGATGTAAAACAATGTCATGCTGGTAACTGCTGGTGTGCTGACCGCAATGGTAAAATAAAGGCAGGAACAAGAAGGAAAGGAGACGTTGAGTGTGGTAGGTACATTTTAATGTGATAATGTTTCAACAGGTACCAAATAATTATTAACCAAGGCTAGGAGTTGTACAGAAAGATAATTCATAGTGCGCTCACCTGCAGAGTGAAGGATACGTGGGGGTGATAAAAATTTAAGGCCCTTGCGTCATGCAATAAATCCAGTAATATGACTGGTTGGAGGATATCGTTGCCATCTTGGATATGCTTTGAAATTTAGGGAGTAATTCGTTAACTCTTTCCTGTCCGAGGACTCTCCCCTTTACGAGTAAAACTGTCTGGCGTTAGCCAGAGTTAAATACTGAAGTCTCCATAGGTCACTGAGGACATAGGCGGACAGGAAGGAGTTAATCTACGCTTTATTTCAACTAGTATTGTATGGCCTACATAAAGTTTTCTCAACTATTATGACACATGATTGTATTTCCTGTTGATTATTAAACAGTAACTTTGAAATAAAGTCAATACATCACCATTTTTTATTTCAGATCTTCAGGTTACAAGATGCTATCATTCGGAGTTTGTTTCATTCTTTATTCCTTTGAACGGTCTGCTGGTAATAGTTCATAGGCTATACACATGACTAAAATCATTTTTTTATTCTGATAGGCCTTAGTATGCCGTCTGGGCCGGGAAGAAAACCATGTCATATTGAACGTGGCAAGGCTGTGAAAACGTCTCTCTCCCTGAAACCTTTTATTCCGCTGTGTAGGCCAGATGGTTATTACTCACCATTGCAATGTGATGTGTACAGAGGATTCTGTTGGTGTGTTAATCAAGAAGGACTGGAAATTGATGGTTCAAGAACCAATAGAACACCAAACTGTTGTAAGTTTATCCGAAGTAAAAACGTGTATGCACAAGCTTGTCCATCTTTATGCAGAAGCGTAGCCATTTGAGGTAACCGGTACTCCTGACGGTCGTGAATCCTACACAATTGACTCGTGAATTATTCTTGAGTCTACATGAATGATAGTGCCCGCTCATGATACAGTAAAGATGAGATCTATCTGCTTTTTAAGTTAGCTCGATACTGTTTCTTTAAAGTTGAAGTATGTAAGTTAGACCCAAAAAAATTATGAATACCTATTTTTGAGGAGAATAAAATATCGTATAAAAACATTTTTAGTATCCAAACAGTTTTCCATTAAAAAATGAACTATGTGTGCAAAGTTGTTAATTATACACTTCCACACTTTGTCAAAGCACATCGTTGATTACCAGCTAGACTGATAAATTTACACTGTCACACAAATTATTTGCTTATTTCACGAGCCGTTTACGTTAAACAAACCACAAAATAACATGTTTTACGGTTTAGTAACACCAAGAAATATAAAATTTAAACATTTTAGCCATTTTAAGCGATTTTTTCCCGATACTTTCAGCCATACTATTGTTTATCGGGCTCTTTACTTCTGTTTTTAACGACAAATGCTTACAAATTTTCATGGCTGCCAATTATGGGACTTTCAGTGCCATGACTTTTTGATTGGAAGTTCTGTAACAGCCCTGTTGCGACTTGGAAATCTGGCATATTGTTGTCACCAAAAAATTCCATCATATGTCTTATTCAGTTTATATTAAGATCAATGCCTGAATCCATTATCAGCTATACTCTGGCTCCTCCCTCTCGTTGGTCCTGTTTGTCAACCATTATCCTTCGCGCAGGTCCCATATTATAATTCTAAATTTGATATCATTTAATCCCCACTATTTGACTTGTCATTCCTTTTTCAAGTTTCCAACCTGTTCAATACGATCAATGTGGGTCCGTGTCACTTGCTCAAATCACATCTGGAGCAGTTACCGACAACCCGTCAGATCATCCAACCCATGTGCGAGGCGAATGGTTTCTTTCAACCTTCACAGTGTAGTGAAAATGGAAAGTATTGTTGGTGTGTGATGCATAATGGGACAGAAGTGGAGGGATCAGTTACGGTTGGAAAATCGTCATGCCGTAAGTTACCATGCAGATACTATTAAGCTAAAAACTAAACTCTACAAATTTTTATCGATAGCTTGTCTAGTAGCTAAAAGTTTTGGTAACCACTGAGTATTTTGATAAAATACAAACCAATGGAAACTCTGTAAATAGAAATCATTTTTAATTCTCAACGTTTCGACAGGAGACATCAGACAGGAGTTTGATGACTCCTGATGATGACTACAAGATAGTCGAAACGTTGAGGATTAAAAATGATTTCTATTTACGGAGTTTCCATTGTTTTGTATTTTTTCTAGTAGACCTGTTAAAATTTTTAGACGAGCTGTAGTGAGTTTTGAGGTGTCCAGACTAAAATCCAAAGGACTAATGGGTCTCCCAATCAAGGGGTATTAAATTTGCGGAATACCACGTTTTATCTTATTGGTAAGCGTTCGACATGTTGACTGAGGACTTCATAAGAACATACATTAGAACAATTGCCAAAAGCCCATTTGTGAAGATCAGGTGAACACAGTTTCAGGTCAGTCAGCGGCATTTAGCAGCAAAATGCGATCATTGATTAGTCAGCGCAAGTGTGGCGTGGGCAGTGAACTGTAAAGAGACTGGAACGTTAACTCCATTTACGAGGCGCTATGATTGGATGAAGCCAAATTGTCCATTGGTGCTGCTTGCGAGCAACATGAGAGCTGAGTGGCCGAAGGAGTGAGCCGAATCTTCGATTGTAAACAGCGTGGTCATAGCGATTTTGAAAGTTGTTTTGCAGAAAAATCGGGGCTAAATATTGTTTTAACAAAAGCCAAAACGATGAAAAGAAGACGATAAAGAAATTCTATTCGGATTATGTGATGACTGCTTTTGATAGCGACAAGAAAGTCTCGATATAGCACATTTATTTGCCGATGTGCAGTGCTATAAATATTTTGTCAAGTATGCTGTTACCTGTAAAGTTGATTCGGTGTTCAGCAAAACGATTTTGAAAAGAAACGGTAATGTACTACTATAAATTTAATATTATTTACTTACAATTTCATTCATTTCTGAAGAGGATGAGCTTGGTGAGTTGATGTCTTGAGCTACAAAGTCCGTCCGTCACAACTGTGTCATTGCATCGTTTTCCGTAAGTGAACAATCTTAGCGTGAAATATCTGTCTGCTGTAAGTTTGATCAATGTTGATTTGTGGTTGTCTTCAAGCACGTTTTCGTTCAGTGCTTGTTTGTGGTCGTCGAAAACTTGCCGGCTAGAATCCATGACAAAGTAGCTGCAAACAGCCTATGATCATCTTTTGTTTAAGTTTGTTTTCTCTTGCTATTTTCTTATTTTCTTCTTGACAAACATTTACCTTAAAAACTTTCTCTGCATATTCTATCACGGTATACACGGACTGGGATGGAACTCGCAAGCCCCCATTGTTCACAAATAGTGTAAATGCAGAAGCTGATGCAACTTCATTTTAATTCATTGCACAGTAGTCATGTTCTGGGGATGGTGTAGAATAATGTGAAACTGAAAGAAGGCAGCTCTTGCAGGATTGACGTGACCTTTCTTTAACAAGTTGAGAAACAGTATAGCCACCAATGTAGAAAAAGACATTTGATATGAACTCAGATGTTGTGCAGGTATTCAAACGGGTAAGGGGCAAGTTTGCTTCATCTGCGGTTTGGCTTAGTTGTGGAAAGTTGTCTGTTGGATCTTCTTTCAAAGGTGCATTGTGCTTTCTGGTGTGGAAAAAGGGGATGATTTTTGTCGAATAATTCAGAAAAGTTTGGCAGTTGGTATTTTTCGAAGCTGTCACAGCATTTCACAGCAGCATCTTTTTCATGGCATACTTCAGTTGTTGTGATTTGTTGTGTTTTTGAAATATTTTGAAGAAAACCTATGTATTTGTTTACGCTTTGGCCTTTAAAAAGGACTGGGGAGAGTCAGGAACTTGTTTTTAAGCGAAAATGACAAGAAAAATAATTTTTTTTTATCAGAAGGCTTCAATTTTAAAGGACAAAACTTAATTTACTGTAAAGTTTGGACTGTTTAATACTTAGTAACAGCAAAATTTCGGAGGGTATCAGTTTTGTATTCGAGAAAATGACTAAAGTTGAACGTGCCGAAGCGAAGTTCGCTTTTCAACTCCGAAAAAAAAACACTTTGTAACTCTTCCACGGCTCCGAAATTTGTTTTTTCCTGAGCTTCAGGTACTATTGTACGTATTCGCCCTTTAATCTTGTTTATATTGTGCTGTTTTAACGTTTACAACACACGCTGAAAAAGTATTGCATTTTCGCAGCACGGTAGCCATGTACGTAGGTTTTGACGGTCATAGCTGGCTTCAAAGATGGCGGCGAAGTTATCGTTCTCTTTACAGTTCACTGGGCGTTCAAACTTGTAAACAAACGTGGCGGCAAAAATTATTTTTTAAAGTTCTCGCCGGTTGTAAAACGTGGTCTGGATCTTTTCTTATTTTTCAAATATTAGCATGGTCTGGAGATGAAAGGCCCTTAGTAACTGTGCAAGAAATGGAAAGAGGGAAGAAAAAGTTTAACCCTGTTTATAATTTGTGACAAATGTGGGCGTCGTTTCGATGACTTGATAAAGTTTTGACAAAACCATGGTAGTAAATTTTTCTTTCTTCTAACTTTTGCGGCAAAAAGATCTCCTCACCTGATTCCGGCCTCGGACGTAATGCCGGATTTCTAACGCTCGTTCGAGAAACATGGCGAACGTGTCCTTCTTACCGATTTAGCAAAACCACAAATTTCGACAAAGACATGAGCTATTGCGTTCGCGGGAATTCTGAACATTTAATTTTTAATTCTTTTATAATTAATTCCAAATGTTATTTAGTAAAGTCACTTTTCCTGTAGGAGTATCTCCTCTGTTAATAAAACACTGAAAAACAACACTCGTTTGTTATAACAATGCTTGCTTTGTAAGTCTGCGCGAGATGAACTGTTAAACAACTAAACTTCCCGTTGATAAAGTACCGTTGATCAAATTTTTCAAGATCTAGTAATTGAAATTTGGCAGAATTTTTCTTCACATGGTAATTTATTCGATGAAAACTTAAAAACTTAAATTGAATAGAGAAATTCCGCAATATTTTCTGTTGTTGAAAGTTTTAAAAATTCTCTGTGAAAATGTCATCAAATTGGTATCAAATGATAACAGGTGTATTGTAACCTCTTTTTAACTTAAGAAGAAAAGTTAATGACAGGATTTTCCCTCTGCGCCAAATTTTGAGATGTTAGCAATAAAAATTTCAAAGTTGTGCCCTGGGAAAGCGTTAGGTGGAAAAACTAGCAAAGCTACGTTCAATCACCTTAACTTTAAATAAACGATTTTACTTTCTCAAACTTAATAATTCATGAGTTAATCGTTCAATCCGACGTGCTTAATTGCACAAGGTGAGCGAGCTTGAAATACGAGGAAAATTCTGGGCAGAGGGCGTGAACTGCTTTTTTTTTCCAATCCATAGGGCTGGAAATTATATTTCAAGTCCTAGGACTTGAAATATGATTTTGAGAAGTCATTCAAAGGCCTCAGATTGGACTTGACCAGGATTCTTCGTACCTGAAAACCCGGTCAAGTCGTCATTTTCGAAATTTAAATATTACATAAAGAATTTTCATCTCGATAACAAGTAGTAGGACCACCAACTCTTCTCTTTGTCCTATCAAAGATTGACATCATCTACATTTAATTGCCACCGTTAGGCAGCTTCCTGTTCTGAATAATAGGTGGTTTGAGATTTGAGTTGTCCTGAAGATTTCGATGCAAAGGAATAATTTGGGCGTGGTCATAAAGTTTCATTTTCGCCTGCAAGCAGTGGCGCCAGGAAGAGGGGCCGTCGTCCCTCAATCGTCTTCAAAACAATTTGTTTTTTATTGGTGTTTAAGGTTTTGTTGCCCTGAAATTTCAGTGCAATTGGATTCTAGAGGTCTCGACATTTTTAAACTTTTTAACGGAAACAGCAAACCACGGCCAGACACGTAGAGCTACTCAACTTCCGAAGTCGCTTTCCTTGTAACCCCACTGTACTGTTTTCAAATTCGTTCAAATTTCAAATCTCAAGCACTTTGAGGGAAAGGTTAGGAGTGTTAATGGATTACGTCGTATAGCGTGGTGTAAGCTATATCGCTCCCCCATTCCCAGTAATAAAAATTCCTGGAGGTTACAAGAAATGCAAGAGTAAAAAATTTGGTGACAAAAGTTACCTGTTGTCACTCGTGCAGCCACTTTGCGACTTTTCCTTTGCAATGGTTATGAACTTTGCCATTTTTACCCAGGGAAGTAGGTTTTTATCCTTAGAATCTAGATGAAGAGGCAGTTTCAATTCAATTATTTGTCGCATCAGTAATCGAGACTTTCAATTCAATTATTTGTCGCATCAGACTTGTAGTGTTAGTCGCACTCCTAAGGAGAACTGGGAGTTTCAAACTGTATGAACAGTAAGGTTTTCAAGAAATCAAAAATAAAGTATTATTTTAAGATTTCACGATACTTTTTTTATTCTTTTATCGTAACCCAGTGTTCTCAAATCTTTTTCTATAAAGATGAAAGGCAAGCTCTTACAGTCCACACGGTTCGTGGTCCTTGCGAGGAACATCTGTTTCACCTCAAAAACTTAGCATCTGATCATGAAAGTTACGTACCAGTCTGCGACAAAAAAGGATTTTATGCCTCTGGTCAATGTAATAAGGATGCCAGTTTATGTTGGTGTGTCAGCCGTTATGGGTCAGTGATCCAGGGAACAGGTGCAAAAGGAAAGCCAACTTGTGATGATGAACGTGAAACATAATTAGAGTGAATGAAAATAACTCTTGAGAGATTTCTGTCGGTGAGATTAAGGGATGTATAATTACAGGGAATTGTGGCAGAACAAAAGTTCAGTTTTTTTATAATTAAGTAGTTGTTACACCACGTATCTTCTGTATATTAAAGTTTGATGGGAATTTTTACAGAAATTCAACAATTGCAACAGGAAGCAAATACTTCTGCTTAAGAGCTAAGGGTTGGGAAACTGACTTTCTATCATGGTTTTATTTTAGGACTGTTGATACCTACTGTTATGGGCTGCAATTATTTGATTTTTCAACTGGTTAGAATGCTTCGTCAACAAAAAGCCGTTTGACAATTTAATTCGCCGACAACAAAGACACAGACACTATTGCATATATTGCATATTTCACGCTGGATGATGTTCTGACGTTCTATATACACTACAGTTTGTTTGTCAAACAAAAATGTAAATACTGTGGAATCCAGTTAACCCTAAAAAATCATTTTTTTCACTTATAGAAAAAAAATCTACAGAATTTTTTAAAATTATTTTATTGATTACCCATCCAAAACGGGAAAGTTTTTACGCACGTGTTTTCAGGTCTCGAATTGGCATTCTCCAGTTTACGGGTAACTTTTTGGAGCAACCTGAAGCACAGTAAGAATTTTGCAGTTCTGGTTTAACTAGGGAATTTCCAAAACAACATATTTCTCACCTGAGATGATCAAATAATATAAGGGTGTTTACAGTTTTTGATAGGTATCGTATATCCTTAGATATTTAGCAGACAGGTTGACTCCTCTTGTCTTGGTGGGAAGGTTAAAAAGGGACGTATATAAATTGAAAAATCTTACACTAAAAGTAAAATCCACACACGGTTTTACTCCTGAGCCCGGGTGTTCAAAGGACGATTACTGCTAATCCTGGGTTAAAATTTAATCTGTTGTTTTGTTGGAAATGTTCTGTTTGATAACTTTAGTTAAAAGTTTTAACTTGAAACTTTTTGGGATAAAATCTTTCCGCATTTACATCATATATGAACAGAAAAGTTTAAAAAACCTTCCCTGCATTAGCAGTATTTCATCCAAAAAGTCTTTACTAATTGCGGGCTAAGCTAATCTCCGTTTGAACAACCTGGGCTATTACTATTCGTCAACATTGTGGCAAAGTTTAGAAAAAATTAGTTAAAACGCCAGCTGGAAATTTCTTTTCTTTGTCGAGCTAGTTGGAGAATGTTTTTGTTCTTCTGGAGAATTATTAATGTGCAAGAAGATTATACTCGTAGCATTTATGATAATATTTCGGATGCTGTTTAATATTTTTGAAAAAAACAATGGGTTGAAAGATCTCTTCTTCTAAGTTATAAGTCGATGACAATCTAAAAAACGGTAAAATGGATGGACTGGGCATTCCCCAGGGGTAAAAAAACCAAAACAAAGACCATAATAAAGGGGTGGCCGTATGGCGGGGTTCGAGGTGAGAACAAATTGAGATCTTTAAGAGCAGGAAATGCCATTCTTTATCATTGTAAGGGTCATCAAGTAGACTAGGCTTTCATGACATAATGCATTTTAAGAACAAAATGGCAATATGAATTCGAAACTAAAAATATATGAATGTATCAATGAAATATGTTTTTCAGAAAATGGAGTAATAATTTGTATATTGAATTCACGACATTAAAAGTTAAGTATCGATCGAATTTCAGTTGCTTAAATTAGTTTAACACTTCGCCAACCGGAGGTTCTCCCTTTGAAGAAAAAAGGAGTTAATAGTAATAGTAATTTTTAATTCTTATGTCAAAAGAGCATTATATAGCCATTTGCAGTTTTAACCTTGTTGTCAGTTTCCAATCCGTTAACAGGTCTTTAATTAACCGAAAATGATCCCCAATGGAATATGGCCCCAGACTCTCCTAGTTAGCTTAGTCCTGCCCTAATGTCGAAACCGCTTTATAAGTCTTGTATCAAGTGTATCTATGCAAGACTTTTGTAGGGGCGAGTATTCAGAAAAGGGGCAGGTTGAGATCCCTTCACTTTATTAGTCCTTCAATCAAAATTTCAACTTCTGTTTCTCAAATGTTATCGAAGCGATTCACTAGAAATAATTTTTGAATTTAAGAACTTAAGAACATTTGTATATAAAAACGTTCTTGTTAATTAACTATAACTTATTAGTTAACTTATAATGAGAACCAGGTAATGGGTTAATGGGCTTTTTAAGTTTTCCATCGTTAAAACGCCTTATAAGGTGCATATACTGATTCATATTAACTCTATTTTGTCCAACTCCACGAGTACCAGTCAGCAATGTACATGTATGATGGCAACTTTTGTTATTTTGACCCACTTTCTCTTAGAATTTCGGGTCGATATCTGTACCATGACATTTAATCCTAAAATGACCAGACAATCTGCCAGTTTTTTGCTTTAAATGTTAAAAAGTGTTATCCTGTATTAGTTTGGATAGTTTTTATTCCTGTTTTTTGAAATTTGGCTGATAATATTGGCTACAAGAAAAGTCTTGCAGTGGTGAGAAGGGGGCAGTCTGCTAAGCGGAAGATCTGATCGGAAAGTTTTAACAAATTTTGTAGTGTTTGAGCTGACACCGCTTGCTGATTAAAGACATCTCTTCTTTTAAAGTAAGTTCACTACTTTTTAACGTTTTGTGAACTAAACGATAATGATGGATAAGCCCATTACGCGAAAATATTTCCAGCCGATATTTTGATCCATCGTCTTTTCTTTTACAACAACTCGAACTGCAGTTTTTTCCCGATTTCCAAGCTGATAGATAATCTATTGAACTACATGGATCCAGATGTTAGAGTAAAGGTTACTATTTATACTGGTTCGTAGTTGACATGTGGACAAGTCATGTAGTCCACATTAAATTAGAGAGTTTACGAAAGATGCAACGCCGATGCCAGTAAACAAAGTGCTTTATATTATAAGGCCTTGAAGAAACCGCACATATTTAACTCAGGATGCCGTTTTTCTATCAGGTAAGTTTCCTAGCAATTCAATTTCCTAGCAATTGGTCAGCTAACGTTCTTTATTCAATAGCTACGAAGCTCTGCTGTGCTTTCTAATGCCGACGTTGTCGTGAAAACATAGAAATGCTCATCCTCACGTCTTGAGTGGAGCCAGGACGGCGTGAAGAATATTCCAGAAGCCATAGGTAGGGCGATAAATGAATGTGTGTTGTGAAACTTTTATTACGCCATTGACTGTTGTTGAATATTGAATGTTAATTTGTGAATATTTATTACTTTAATATAAAGTTGAATAGACTCGTATAATGATACTAACATTGTCATCTAGTGATATTACATATTTCTTACCAAGCACAGAAACAATCGCACACTTTGCAAGTGAATAATAATAATAGAGGTACCTCAAGCAAGGTTACTACCGCCGCCTTACAGTAGCAATACCTTACGGTATTGATGTTATTTCGCGCACTTGCTTGAGTCTATTCAACTATATATTCAAGTAATAAATAATCAAAAATTAACATTCAATATTCAGCTACAGTCAATAACGCATGGATAATGTCGTATGAAATTTACATAACATAAAACGTTCACAACACACAACGTTCGTTGTACCTGCGCTGTGTGATTGCCATGTGTATGGCTTATGTCAGCGATCAAGCCAGATCTTTTTGAGTTCGAGTTCTGCTTGCCATCTTCTTTAGACTTCTTGGCCACCCGAACAACAGTGAGAATGTGAGAACGCGAAAAGAGCCCGAAAGAGTAAAGTAAACACTTTGTGCTAAACAGTATTTCCAATTTGCCAAACTGAAATTTCCTTTTTTGTCCCTATTTATTTAGGATCAAAATTTCCTTCAAAAATTTCCAAATCTCCTTCAAATATTTTAGTCAGAGTAAGAAGTTTTCTTCTTGAAATCGGGGAGGAGCGCAGTCATACCTTGAACGTTTAACCAATTGTGGTTTGACGTATACTAATACTAGTATCTACTCCTCTCCTGTAATCTCTCGTTCCCAGTTTAAATAATCACACTATGACATCATGTATTGCGTGCCTCATCGGTCACAACCATAGCTTCACGATTTTATAAACAACTATAAATCCTGATAAATACAAGCATGGAGTAAATAATTGTCATATAAAGAATTACTGACCCGAAGAATTTTCATGGTACTGTATATTGCAAACATAGAATAATTTTATTTTATGGATGAGCTCGTTAACTGATCTACGCAAAATGACGTAGGCCGATTGGTTCCCTAACAGTGCCAATACGTTTTTGGTGCAGGACAGCAAGTTTTGGCGGGAAAATTTCCGAGTTGATTTCAAGACAGACAAAACAGATTCTGGTACGTTTTACAAAGGATTTACGAGAGCAAACTGCTTTACGAAGTAGTTTTTCTTTCTATTTCCATTTTCTATCTTTTCGTCAGTGGTTCTAAACTGAAAACTAGACGGCTAGATGAAAAAAAACCCCCAGGTAAACAGGAAAGTAAACCGAAACATCGCTTCCAAGATCAAAACAGAGTTAAAAGCGCTAAAGAAAAGAACCAAAACTCATATAATAAATTCCTTAATAACCTCACGTTTGTTTGGTATGTCTTGGGTTTTTTCGCACAGACCTTGCACCTTCGCCGCTCGGATCTGTTCGAAAACCTCAGACAAATACTTTCTCGTGGAGACCTCCCACGCGGTAAATAAGTAATCAGTAAATTTATAATATGAACATAAGATCAATTATTCTAATAATATTTGGGTATACAGTAAGTACTGCTAGTGAATCGACTGTGTATTGAATATGAAACTATTAAAAACCTGTACTGTTGTTGACATTTTTAAATGTTGGAAATTTCATTCACATTTCCTTCATATGCTCGAAATTTCCTTCGAATTTCCTTCTTCTTTCATTTCTTTCAAATTTCTTTCACTTTTTTAAGATTTCCTCTGAAAAAGAAATAATGTTGAAATAATTGTTAAAATACTAAATTTCAAACTTCCCAATAAAATCACTTTAACATTAAAATTTATGCTTTATAATAAAACATGTGATATTTTACCTCAAGAGATTGTGGAAAATTAGCACATTAAAACAATTAAAATTTATGCTTTATAATAAAACATATGATATTTTACCCCAAGGGATTGTGGAAAATTAGCACTGCCAAGACCATTTTTGCCACTTTCTCTGGTTCTAAGCATACGGGAGATCTAAATGTCCGCCACTTGTTGTCAATAATACCAAACTCATTTTCTGAGATTCTTCACATGTGAGAAAGTCCGTAGTTAAATATTCTCTGCTCGTTGCTTAGACGAGTGCGAGGATAAGGTTTCATTAGGTAGGTTGTAGGTGGAAATGCATCGTCGGTCAAAACATATGGGCTATGCTTATCCCCACGTAGTGGACTCATAATTTGAACCGAAAACAGCCAAGAGGATTATACTATTGTGACCTTTGTAATTAAAATAATGAGTACCAGGTTTGTCTGGTTGCTGAATTATAATCCTTTTGCCATCAATAGCCCCAAGTCCATTTGGAAAGTTCCAACTGGATTCGAACAGCCCAGTAATAGGCAACCAATCTCCAACATTGTTTGGGGTTTTCAAATGCATGGGACCAAGCATCTTGAATATTGCTTCACAACATTCAGTAACAATTGAAGAAATCGATGTTCTGCTTATCCGAAAAGAATATTCTAAAGACTTAAAGCTCTCTCCCGTAGCAAAATACCTCAATGTTACAGCCAACCTTTCTTTAGGCCTTATACTAAATCGTAATGCTGTATCTTTCTTCAATATTTTATGAAATATTTAATTTAGAATAAATCCAAAATGGCCTGCATTCATCCTGAAAAACTCTCTATAACCTGCTGCATCTTCTAAGGATAATTGTAGTACCAGTTGATTGTAAGTCCCTGTTTGGCCGTCTCCTACTTAACTAAGAACGTACCCGTGTTAAACGGTCTTTTGGTATTGGATTCCTCTTCAGAAAGTAAGTCAATTAGCATCAACAAAGCAAAACGTCTTTTCTTATAGCACGCCATTAAAAATTTGCATTTCCCGCGCAGCATTGCAAGACGTATTGCGTAAAGAATTGCAAGAGTAAACATCCCCTCGCAATTTGGTGGTGCAACAAAATTGCGTAAAAAATTGCAAGTATAATTAACAGCACTTTAATCTCTATGAAATCGCCTCCCATTATATGATTTCTTATTTAATTCGATTAGTGTTTTCGGGATAGGTTAATCGTGGTTAAGAAAGTAGCGGAGTGGCTTATCATGCGGAATTTATTGTAAAGGCAGTAAGTCGACGACTCTCTTCAATTTTTCAAAGTAAATTTTGGTCTTAGAACTTACAAGAGAGGTTTTTCACACGTTTTTTCCCGCCTGTTCTCTTCTTCTCGGTTCTCACCTCAAGGTAGTTTTCTTAGGGATTCCTTTGGCTAGTGAGGAACCTTTTGGAGCATTGAAACTTCGCCCCAACACTTATACGTCACATCCGTTCATATCGTGATCATCTGGTCATCTTCCTGGTTTACGAGGTGAAAGATTGTTTACACATTTTGGCGTTATTTTTTGGGAGGGACAACCGATTTTCGTCTTAAACCGAACGATGCAAAGGACTCAAAAGCAAAAAGTGGTAGGTCTTGCTTGTTATTATACCAAATGGCATCAACTAAATGACATGTAAAGTGCAACCCAGTCTACTCGGAATTAAATACTTGTCGGTACACTCCGTAATTATACTGTAATTTATTCAACAAAGGACAAGGCGTGAAACATTCGTGATTCAGTCTCATCAATATGACCCAAGCCATTGCAAGTGTGAATAGGCAATCTGTTGATGTTTTCTAAAGGGTAAATTAACTTTCCATTCCACAAACATGTGTTTACTTTAGGACAAAGTCAAGTTCAGTCTTAAACGGAACCTTTGAATTATTTGGTTCAGCAGCTTTTAAATATTACTTCCATACTTTCTTTTCAAGTTATCTGATGGATTTCTCGATCGCAGGAGACATACCATATAACATGAATACAACCTGATTAAATTCAAATTAGATTAATTTTTGATGAAAAGTATGAAAAAATGGGGAAAAGAAACAGTGCTCTAGTTTAAATGATAGTGGTCGGAAATTGCTGCATGCACTGATCAGAGGAAGTGCCCTTTCCACACGGTTATTTGGATGTAGGATTCTGGCTTTATGCAGTTGTCAATTATGTGGAAGGGGTGTTGTCCATATTGGCTCTACCAAGCAATACAGATTTCTCTTGATACTCTCATTTCTTCTTGTACTAACACTGGAGGGCCCAAGAAGGGTGCCGCCAGCCCTTACTGAACCCCTAGGACAAGCAGTTAAAGTATAGTTGATAGGGTTACCCTGTATCAGCCATACATATATACTTACTAATGAATGTTCAAGATTACTGAACTCTATAAGTGTGTTCTACTGTAATGGAAGATTATAAAAGCTACATGAACAATTTGCAAAATGATAGTGAATTAAGGATATTTTGTATCAGTTATTGTGCGGGATCTGTCAGTTGAAGGACAATGCACTACAATTGATAGATAGTTAGTATGAATGCACAAGCAGCACCAGGAAGGTACTAGCCATGAAGGGGAGTGAAGTGCAAGTTGTCACTTGATGATGACCATGGGTTAATTCAACTCTTTCAGGAACTTTCATGACATATTGTTCAGTTACATAAGAACCCATGCCAAAAAATACTTTCAATAATGCTCGTCACCAATATTCCATTTGTTTTGTTAAAGGACAATTGTTTGAAGCCAATTAAAACTCATGTATCAAGCCATTATTTTGAATTGGATTTATATAATTGTTTATATATTTCTTTCTTTAAACTACCCCCTTTTTGTCTTATTTCTCTCATATCAAAAACCTTCCAGTATCAAATATCTAGTAGCTGACATACAGTAGTCCACTGTCTTGTTTAATCTAAAGAATAAACAGAGTCTAAACAGTAGCATGTTTCCAACATAAGATTTGAGTTAAAATAAAAAAAACCAAAACAAAACAAGGAACAAAATTAGTGATATTTTTTGAGTGTATCCAGTAAACTGGAACAAGGTACATCCTTAGATAATTTCAGAACAAAATCCATACCTTTAGGGGAAAATGGCAATAGGGTCTCTTATAACACCTTATTGGATTTTTGTTTATTTTAACTTCCACACTGACATATTACCATTCCACTGGTGATTCCTTCCACTGTCTGTTTGCTGCAGCTGACCTGCTATCATTTATGTATTTAGCAATTAGTTTGTTACTGATTTTTACATTTCACTGAATATTTTGACTGTCAGATGATTTTTATTTTGAGGGTCTATGCCATTTTCTGTTTTACTCAATCAAGCGTAGAGGATCCATATGTTCCAGAAAACTGGAATCCCCCCAATTTTTAATGTGTGGCTTTTTGTCTTGCTAAGATTGTGTTAAGGTGACTAATTTTCCCAGAATTCAAACACTAAATGGGGTTCCAGGGGTTCACAAGACAAGCTGCACATTGGTACCACACCTGGCTTGATCTCCACGTAGTTCTGGTCCAGAAGCCATTTAGTTTCAAGTCCTGTTGGGAATTTTGGGTAGGAATGTAATTAGGGTTTGATTCTGGCTCTGTGAAGTTTCCTGATTAATGTTACCTTGGTCACATGTGAGAAGAGTGTTGTCCAGTTTGACTCTACCAAACACTGCAGGTTTTTTCTGGGTACTCTGGTTTCCTCCTTTAGTAACACTGGGCCCATGAGGGATGGCCCTCACTGGACCTCTATGGAAAACAACATATTTTAGCTGATAGGGTTATCCAGTATAATTAAAAGAACTTTAACATTCCTTTAAAATTTTACAAAATGGTGCACTTATTAAGGCCAAATAACTTAATGGTTTAAAGTACTTACATCATTATCAGCCAATCAGTATTTATGTCATGTATGACAGTGTATATTTTATCATAGTACCATTTTTCCTTACCACAATTTGGCAACCTCAACTCACTGTTCCTAGGGCACATGTCACCATCTGCTCCATCTGTGCTATGACACTGTGTGGTTCACATAACTGAAACCAGATTTCAGACAATTTTTAGTGACAAAATGGAATCCAGTATGAGACAAGTATTAATTATACTCAGTTTTTCAAATGACTTATTTTTTAAGGTAAAATGCTGACTGGGATTTCATGATGTTCTTATTGGACCACCTAAGAATTCAGTGACCTTAATCAGGATTAACTCTTATATGAAGAGGATTGCACCAAAAAACCCTATGATTCATAAAATTTTGCCTTAATTTAAATTTGATTAGCTGATCAGCAGCAGCAGCCAGAATTCTACAATCCATTTGCTGACATATAGCATTTACTGTCACAGCTAATTTATTGAATTAAATTTGACTGCATTAACTATTTGCCATCCAAGGGCACAGTTTACTCTAGCTAATGCCTGAATCAGAGCATTTTACTTGTCAAAGGGTCAAATGCAGTGATTTGAATTATACAAAGTAAAGAAGCTGCCCTGTATGCCCTTGGATAAAAAAGTTGGAATTTGAGAGGTACATCATATGCAAATACTGACTAAAATGGTTTCTTAGCTAAGGATTGCCTATGTCACCTCTTAAAATTTACTAGGAATGTCTTAGACACCATGCTATTCTATCAGATGAATTTATTCTGATTATTGTTAAAACCAGTGAATCCTTTCACTCAATAATTACAATGCCTAAAATGCATTAAAAACCCCCCCAAAACAATTGCAGTACTGGAAGAATTTGTAACATACACTATCCATGGTATAACAAAAATTCAAAAACAGTATTTTGATATCCTGTACTGTAGTAAAAATGCAGTTCTACTGTATTCTAAAGATTGATTTTAATCTAACCTTAAATCTAATCTTATTTGATAAGTCTATACAATGCAGACCACTTTTTACAAATGATGTTTTTAATCAAAGCTTCAGGTCAGTCATCCAGCTGTTTTACAGTTCTCACAAATAAAAATGTACAACTAAGTATAGTTAGGCCAATTTGGTATCATAGTTTTACATTAAATTTTATTCATTTTAATGACTGCACCACTGTCTTAGAAATATTACACAATGTAGAGTCCTGTTTTGTAGTTTCTACTAATGAATTATTGATACAACCAAAACTTTATGAATTATGTTTGTAAACATTTTAAGTTTACTCATTAATGTAACTTATCCCACAGTATATGCAATTAAGATAATGCATGCACTCCTTGATTTTAGTTCCTTTGTGTTTTTTTCCTTTATTTTAGGTTCATAGTGGATGGCTCACCAAGCAAGGAGGTTTGCTTAAAGTATGGCGGAGAAGGTGGTTTGAAATTAAGGGTGACTTAATGTATTACTATAGAGATCAAGATGTAAGAATCAGTTATGTAATACTCTACCATCAGTATTAATTTTCCTTTTGTTTTTAATGAAGGAATTTTCTCTTTTCCCGTTACATGATTAATGATTATAACGTAATATTATTAGTACAGTATGAGCGATTACTGATTGACAATTTCAAAGAATAAAGAAGGAAACAAACATCTTGTGAATCATCAGGTTTGACAAAGGCTTTGAAATAAAGTCGAAATATTACCTTTTCAACTTCGTCTAGTTTTTCTCAAATTTTGAGTTCACCTGATGCTTGTTTTCGGAGTTTGTTTCCTTTTTACGGTAGAGTGGCGTAATTGTATTGGATTTACAAGGCAACCCGAAGTACATCCCGTATAATTTGTCTGCGGAAATTGTATGGTATTACTTGTGATACGAACGCATCTAAATAACCATGGCAGCCGACTAATCAGGGAGCTTTTTTGGCAAGTTAGACGGAAAGCTTTTTTTGGTCATGACGATTTTGTACCTGATATACAACTGCTAATTATTTTAGGCTGTTTTCTTTTGTGAATGAGTGATGAGTATTATAATGGCTTTTATTGGTTAGAAAGAAAATAAAACCGTTATGCAAGTTGCAGAATGGGGGTTTTGCACTTGCAAAAAGCCTGATTTTTACCATATAGAGTTTTCCCTGAGTATTGCTTGTTTAATTCTTGGTTCTCACGGGCTTAAAAACTCGTAGGGGTGTTTTATCCGATATAAAACACGAGGCGACAGTCGAGTATGAAACAACCCAACGCGATAGTTCGCAAAGAAAGTTTGAAAATTAATGTCTTCTAAGCCGAAAAAATTCGACGAGAAAAACGAGCGTGTCTTTATCACATATAAAGACACGATACGGCTATGATTTTCCTTTGTATTTTTCGTATGAATTATTAATGAGTTTTTGAAGTATCGTTAAAAGACTACGTTATATGTAAGAATTTAACTTACTGTAATAGCAATTGATGATCCAGGCGGAAATCGAACTCGAGTTAAAAATATGATGGCGCAGACTATATATTTAAATAGAGGCATGACAAAGACATATATTATGAAAATATTTAATGAACTGACGTTTCGTCCCTAAACTTTATTTTTTTTGACTTTGTTTGACTTTATTAAAAACGGAACTATTTCACCTGGTTAATTATTTACAATAAGAAAAAAAGAAAGGTGATCTTCCAATAGGCCGTATGCATACGCTACAAATACAAAATAAAATAGGATCTACAATTAATTACATGGCTAGAAGGCAGTATTAGTAGATTTGTTTCATTTTAGTTTTAAAGCTGGAAATATTTTGCGATGATTTTATTGAAGTGGAAAGGTTATTCCAATCCTCAGCCCCCCTATAGGCAAAAGCGTTTTTCATATTGTTTGTTTTTGGCTTAGGTAATGCGAAATTAAATTCGCTATTTCTCGTATTATGATCATCTATTGAATTCGTGTTGATGAAAATTTCATTTAAAATAATTTGGTAACATTTTGTTTTTGACTCTGTACATGAGGATCGCTAATTGATGTTCTCTTCTGGTTTGTAAGTTAGAAACACCCACGTTTTTCAGAATGTCAACAGATCGAATCTCGTAGTTTTCTCGTGTTGTTATTCGAAATGCTCGGTTTTGGAGCTTCTGTAATTTGTCTGATAATCCTTTTCGTAAACAACCCCAAACTTGTGAGCAATAATCAAAGTGAGGTTGGATAATTGATTGATATATTGTAATTAGGGTTCTATAATCTACTATTTCGCGGAGCCGTCTTAGGATACTGAGGCCTGCATTCACCTTTTTAGTAATTTGGTTCACTTGGGCATTCTATGACAAAGTTTCGTCTATCTTTACACCAAGTGATTTGGTTACTTTGACTCGGTCTATTTTCCTACCCCCAATCTCTATTTGGGGTTGTATGTCTATTTGTTTGATTCTTTTATTGCTACCTACTATCATGTATTCCGTTTTATAATGATTTAAAGTAAGTTGGTTAGCTGACATCCAAGCTGATACCTTTTCTATATCATATTTAAGATTTCCTGCAATTATATCAAAATTTTCACTAGATGTATCAATTTGGGTGTCATCAGCAAACATACAAGCACTTGTTCGCTCTAAGCATTGAGGTAGATCGTTAATATATATTAGAAATAGAAGCGGCCCTAGAGCAGAGCCTTGCGGTATACCTGTTTTTACACGTGATGGTTCAGATAAATAGTCCCCTACTTGGCAATATTGTGTTCGATCTGTCAAATAAGACCTGGGCCAACATAGTGCCGTTCCTGTTATGCCGTAAATGTCCAACTTTTTGTGTAGGATATCGTGATTGACAGTGTCAAATGCCTTTTTCAAGTCTAAGTATACTACGCCATTTAATTTACCAATGTCAGTGTTTTGATACCATCTATTGGTGATGTCTAGCAATGCAGTAAAAGTGGAATGGCATGGTCTGAATCCGTGCTGGGAGTTTGTTAATCGGTTTGAGTTCTTCAAATAATCATAGATCTGGTTGTGTACCAGCTTTTCCATAATTCTTGCTACAATCGAAATAACAGATATTGGCCTATAGTTAGACGTACAACGTTTGGCCCCAGATTTGCATATTGGTGTTACTTTTGCAATTTTCCAATCACACGGAAATTTTCCAGTGCGAATTGATTGATTAAAAATTAATGAAAGTGAAGAAGCAATAACGGGGGCAGCAATTTTTAGAAATTTAGCTGAAATTTTGTCAATACCTGATGCTTTCGAAGCACTTAAGTTTTGAAGCAATCTTAGAGTTTCCAATTCCGATACCTCTTTAAAACAAAATAGTGGGTTACTTGGGCGCTCAAACTCCATGAAATAGCTTTCTGGAGTTGTATTTGTGTAAGGTATGTCATTTTATAATTTTTCTCCTAAATCCGTAAAATACTGATGGAAAGTATTTGGAATGTCAGTGGAGTTTATTGTCTCGCCTTCATCATTTCTTAACTCTAGTATCTTGCTATCCTTACGGGATTTATAAATCAATTCATTAATTATCTTCCAAGTTTTTTTAAGATTCCCCGAGTTACTTTGTACTTCATCTTGATAGTGTTGATGAACGGTGTCCTTAATTAATCTATTATAATGGTTTTTTGCTGATTTGTAAGCTCTCCAGTCATCTAATTTAGATAATAATGCTCTTTTCTTTAAGTGTGCATTATGTCTTTTTTTACCAATTAGGTCCTTAGTCAACCATGGCATGCGTTTGCCAGACAGCCTACGTTTTTTTAGGGGTGCATGTGTATTGATAATATCAAGAAATGCATGTTTCCAAATTTTCCATGACCTATTGGGATCCAAATAGTCTAAGTTAAGGTTTGAGAGGGATTCTAATTCGAGAAGAAAAGTTGCTCTATTGAAATACTTAAAATCACGGTATTAATGAATTGATTTATAAATCCCGTAAGGATAGCAAGATACTAGAGTTAAGAAATGATGAAGGCGAGACAATAAA
>JBAHVQ010000363.1:520868-539158 GCA_036872915.1 Nanipora kamurai | reverse complement strand
TTCGTCGCTCGGAGTAGCATTAACATCATTATTCTTCACCCGAGTTCATCTTCTACTCTAGCATTTCAATATCAGATGTTGACAATATTTAACAGAGGTGGAACTTGTAAATTATTTCTAAACATCCAAATATTTGATTTTCAATAAAATGTATTACGATTGTACAATTGTTTTGTCGTTGGACATTGACCAAGTATCTAGGTAAGCACCCCCCTTGAAATCCTGTAAAGTTAACGTAATTATTCTGCAGTTTCCATTTATGGGCATTTCTATCTTTTAAATAGTTGTCAGTTTGGTACAAAGTGTGTCTAACTATAGAAGAAGCATGATGAACATGAGATATTTATTGAATTGTGCAATTTTCAATTGTTTAGATGGTAAAAATAGTGTTGAAACATCAGCATATTTTCACAATTATCACATTTAAGACACATTATCTTTGGATTTCTTAAGTGAAGTTTTCTGAAAATTGGTACAAGGTTAGATATTCCACTAAAGATTACAATATCAAAGTATCAGGGTAAGTTGTCAAGGCAGATTTTTTGTAATAGACTTAGTGGATTTTAAAAAATTCTGGCTTATGGAAAATTTTAAAAATTAGGTATGTAGTGGAGCTTACTCTGTTTGATTTAATTACCAAGTTTAAAAAAATTCACAAAAGCAAACATCCAAAAATTTCACATTCGTAGTGATATGGATGGTGCTATCATGATAGAACAACAATTCAGCAAGATCACTATCTATGCAGGCATGTATTTAGTTACCAGTCTTCTGTTAAAAATTTCCCTAGCAAGCCTCCTTAAAACAATTCACAGCTACCACATATAAAAAATTCAATTAGTCTGTCCAGTTTAAAAGAACCGTGATAGAATTTCTCTCAAGATAAATTTTCATGCCCAACATTAGGTATGCATTGCTAAAGCAAGTAAAACATTGCACCAATAAGGTGACCTCAGAAAATAAATCATGTGGTTTCATGAGGTCTCCTATCCACTTTTATAATGGTACATATGCAATTATTGAATATTTTCTCAGAAAATAATAAGCTATTACTAATAATAATACTAATCTAATAATGTTAATATTTGACTGATAGTAACATATGACAACTACAAGATCACAATTTGTAAATATCTAGCGTTTAGATAATGGGCCAGTTAAATTTTACATGCCATACAGAACTATAATACAGGGCATCTGATCTCCCAATACAATGAATACAATTTAAGTTTGGTGTTCAATGTTTGAATAGCATATTCAGGGAGCATTCATGATTTGTGGAGTAGTGGGGCTATAGGAATTTTGCATTTTGAAAGAATATTTTTGGATATTCCCCCTCAAGCCTACCATGTTTTAAAGTACCCCCCAATACCACGGACTTTCAGTAGAAGTTAATTATCGTGTTCCCCAAAAAACTATCCCACATTAAAAAACTACTTGTCCCCCCTTTGTTTCAGGTTGTACTTAACTCTTCAAATTTCCAAAGGATAAAATTTTCAGGTTTGATTTTTTATGTTTCAAACCACATTCTATTAAGCTCAATTTTTGTTTAAATTGTCTTTTCAAAAAATTGTCCCAAGGTAAGTATTAAATACCATTTTCAAGATTTTTAGTAAGTTTTAATGCTTCACAGCAATAACTATTACAGAGATTATAGTAAATAACTACATTGTTTCTGCAACTTTTCAATTCCATGGCACAATTAACCAGCTGGTAATATTCAACATACGGCTATAAATCATCATCCAGCAACCAATGCATCACGTTACATCATGGCCGCCATGTTGGATGAACGTAGCAAAGGTTTTTCTTTATTTGCAATTATAATTTCATCCAACATGGCGAAAATGTCCTTTGAATCTCGAGGGATTGGTTGCACACCACCTATACGGTATGTTTCTTGAAGACCCCTTCCCGAGCCGTTGACTTCGAAAATTATTTTAGATGACACCCTGATTGTTATCGGAGAAACTAGCTTGCCCCATCCAGTTTTCACTGTAATAATTGCTCTTTTATCTTCGTTTATAATTTTATGTATTTTCGAATTTGTGTCATGAAACAACCGCGAAAGAGGACGGTAATGTGAGAGTGAGTTCAAGATATCACAATATGATACTTAAAATCGTGCAAAGAGATACAAAAATGAAAGTTTTATGATTTGGGAAAACAGGCGAACAGATGACAGCATTACCATTTACTTCACAACACACTTTCCTTGTCAAAATTGTTCGTGGTCTGCCCTATTAATACGTAATCCTATCTTTTAGTTCTTACCTGAGGTGTTTAGAATGAAGTTCTACTTCTTGTTTATTAAATCATTCTTATCCAGTTGTCAAAACTTTAAAAATTGGTTAAATGATTAATCCGGCTAGTAACGGTATTCTACGAAAAAATATGTTTCGGCGGGATAACCGGCCAGCCAACCAAAACGTTGATACGACTTTTCTCCCCAGTAAGAAAAGCCGTATTTCCAAATAAAACGACACTTTTTCACTAACGAAGACAAATAGTATAGCCCGTGAAGGACTTACAGCATATGAGTTTTAGTCATTTGTTTTACCGTACAGAAATTTTTGCACTTTTAAAACTTTCCAGTGGGAAGAAAAAAATAAACAGCCAGAAAAAAAGAACAGAAATTGCTGATGAGAAGTGCAGTCAATCATTGCTCTAATCCCGAATTGCCAACTTGATCCTGCCTGTCCTAAAACCATTTTGGACAATAACCACAGGAATCACGATTTTAGAACCTACGAGAACGAAAATCCGGACTTTTACTCTTTAAAAAATATGAATAGGTCTTTGATGGGCAGAATGAAACATTACGCGAAAGGGAGACAAATATTTTTGGCTCTTTTGCCAGCTAAATTGTATTCTATGGTAATTTGGAATGAAGTTGAAATGCAGTTGTTAACATGGCAACCCGTCTTTCGCTTTTCTTGGTAAAATTACGCTAAAGACCCATTTACACGATGCGATTACCGTATACGATTGTTCATCCTAATGGATAGGATTAACTGACGAGAGTCTCAGGAAACATTGCAACATCTGAGAGCGAATTATAAGCGGCGATTGTGCACTCAAAGGAGATTAGATACACCAGTGAGGAGGACCATCGTATACGACAGTCGTACCGCGTAAATCGACCTTAAAGATGTTTTTCTTCATATAACGTTATCTTTCATTCGCGCCAAAAATGTCTATCCACCAACTTTTTGTAGTCTACCTTTACATTCCTCAACTTTTAAAGAAACTTTATCGAGCAAACATAAATGTAAAAATATTGATACACGCTATAGTGTATATAACAAAACTCGTTTTTAGCATAGTGACATATTTTATTGGAGTTGGCCTGAGGCCCTGAGTACACAATGTTACAGATAGTTCGACTAAAAGAATAATTCCACATTTAGTTTTAATCTTTACCATCTAATTAGTTCAATTATAATTTCTCCCGAGTTTACGTTTATTTCGCATAAATGATATTTAGCCATTTATTCAGCTTTCTGTCCCCAATCTAAACTGATCTCTCCAGCTGTCAGTTCCAATATATTAGGCACAGTAGGAGCTACAAATGCAAAAAGTGAATTAACATTAGCTGCATGCCAAAAATATATCAATGTAATGCTTTGGTCAATCGGCGCATGATAGTTGATGATAGTTGATGGTAGTTTGGGGTGAAGATGAGTGCTTAAACCATCATTGACTATCATGCGCCGTTTCACCAGGATTTTAGAGCTAACACACCCCGCAATCTCATCGTATACAGTGGAAAAATCTAACTTCCAATTAACAATTAGATAACGACGGCGACTTGTCTAATTGTTTTAGTATAAACCCTTTCCCAAAACAATGATGACGTGCTAATTTTGCGAATTCTGAAAAAAATACAGATTTGCTAGCGCCTAATGCCGTCTGAATAAACTACTCCTGAATGGCAAGTAAAATCGAATTATTTTATAGTGTATAAATTTTTTTCGTCCCTTACCATTAAAAATCTTTGTTCCATATTTTGTTGCCTTTTTAGTTTTTTTTTCTGGAATAGAATTTTCGACCAAATTGTCCAAAAACTCCTCCGAAACATCTGGGAAAACGCTAGCTGAGTAGCCATGCTGTTTCAAGTTTGTTTTCATTTTCCCAACCATTGTCTATCACGAAAGCCAATGGTTGAGTAGCGAATCAGAATGCAGGATTTGTAATAGACAATGGTTGGGTTAATACTAATATAAAATAGAGGGGAATAACATATGGCGGTATATGAAATGATAATTTCACAAGCATCTTGCACTGCTAAAGCCAACTGATAAAGTTGATTTGAGCTGGATGATAGAGCTGTGCATTATTTACCAGGACAAAAACGAACTTTATCATCTAGTTGTACCATAAATTACAAACAATGAAATGGACAATAAAAATGAAAAACCTTGAGCTTGCAGTATAAAAAGAATCAATACCTTATTTACTGATTTTGGTCGTCCGTATAAAATAAATATTTTATTTCGATCTTAGTCGCAACTCTTGGCCTATGTCCTCGGGCAGTTATTGAGTTCCCGAGAAAAATTTTTTTTTTCCTTCAGAACGGATAATTATACAATAATATTAAGTTTCATTCTTCGTGCATTTTCATCAGTTGAAAGTCATGATTTGTTTAAGAACACAGACGCACGGATGGCGTCCCTAAAACAGTGATCCAATCCCAACACTCCACGTATTAATCACGAGACTTCATTTTTCCGTTGTCTGTTCGGTTACACATGCACGGAGGACGTTACAATGTGGTAAGAACATCATTGACTCACTCGGCCATCGCCTCGTGGGCCACCTTTTGGTTTTTACTACATCGTGACGTCTTCTGTGCATCAATTGCTGAACAGCCATCTTCAGAGGTTTAGATGGTAGTTATACAGTTTTTGTTGAAATGGCGTCAAGTTCGTCGTGCTCCTGTCGTGATTTGGCGTGTGCGTGCGCGCTTTCCCTTCTCGAGAAGTCTCCAGTAGGTTCCACGTAGCTCACGGCAAGTATCAATCGTATTATTGCGTGGGTTTGTGTGCCAGCTCTCGAGAAAAGTTCGTTCAAAGTAGTTAGTTGCGTAATCCAAACATATTGCGCTGCTCCAATCTACTCTGTTTTGTCTACTCTGTCCAATCTACTCTCAATCCACTCTGTCCAATCTAATCTGTGTTTTGTCTCGATATGATGGACAGCGACCTTGTTTATTCTGTCACCAACTTTTATACTTTGTTGATGTTCTTTGATTCTGGTATCGAAATGGTATGAAACTGGGGTTAGGTCTTTTATATTTGTTAACACAGTTCGCATGTGTACTAGCCAGTTTGTGTGCGACATAGATGTTATAGGATCGAAGAAGTCTTGCTAGTTTATCGGAAGTGCCGTTAATGTATATGAAAGGGTTGTGATTGTTGCTTTGTCTCCATCTTCGTTTCTAGTAGATTCGGGTACCCCTGAGTTTTTAATTGTTTGAGTAGGTTCCGAATAAACAATATTTTATAGTAACTGTTGTTCTCCTTGAAAACGTCTTTTAAATGACAAAGTTCTTTATGAAGGTTATCTGTTGAACCGCAAACAACATGAGATCTTTTAACCAAGGGCGTGAATGTAGACGACCCTTATCAGCTGGTGCAATAACTATTGTATCGTCGTATTTCAATTTGAATAGGACGCGTGACTGTAGTAATAAATAAATCAGAATATCAAAAGAAGATGGAATGTCTAGTAAACGGCGATCCTACGTATAAGAAAGCATGTCGGGATCCAACGCCTAAATTACAACGACAACTAAATAACCAAGGTCGTGATTGTAGACAACTTATGTACAGTTGGATGGTCGGATGAGTCATCTAGAAGGCGATCGGTATTCGTTTGTTTTCGGTAAACATCTGTCTCGAGAGTGTTTCCTTTCCTGATGACCATGCAATCCAGGAAAGGAATTTTCCCTTCTTTTTCACTCACTCACTCACTCACTCACTCAATCAATCAATCAATCAATCAATCAATCAATCAATCAATCAATCAATCAATCAATCAATCACTGTACTGTACTACTATTATGCTACAAACATTCACAATAAAACTGAGCTGATGAGTACATGTCACTTGTAATAACCATTTGGGGCTATACATCTTAAATTTTGATGGTCAGTTTAGAAAGGGAAAAAATATGTATATATATATATATATATATATATATATAGAGAGAGAGAGAGAGAGAGAGAGAGAGAGAGACAGACAGACAGACAGAGGGCACATACAACACAAGGCACAGACAATAATACAAAACAGAAGCCATGAAAGTAGCTAGGTTTTATTATAAAGACTAATGAAGTGGGCCTTAAGTTTCGATTTAAAAAGATAATTACTAAGAGTCTTTATCGACTCATCAATAGATTTCCAGATTTTTGGACCTTGAAATCGAATACTAAATTTACCATAATTTGCACGAATTTTTGGAAGGTAATATTATAATTTTGATGCCAAACGTGTACTATAATGGTGCTTACTATTCGCCAAGGCAAACATATTATTAAAAATATCTGAAAGTTTACTTTGATTATAGCGATGCATAAATATTGCCGGGTGAAATGTGATAATATCAGGTAATTTTAAGATTGTGAATTTGAAGAAAAGAGGTTTGTATGTGCTTGATGATTAGAGAATGTAATTATACATATTAGTGTTTATTTAAAGAAATTTCAAGAGTCTGGAGGCTCTTATATGAGAAAAAGAGATCAAAATAATCAGCAAAGAGATGAAAATCCAATGCTTTTGTTTCCACTGTAAACTATATGTGTGGATTCTGCTGTCATTTGATCCTTCGGTCAACTCGTTAAGGTGTCATCTACGTAGTCAAAACAAAATGGTGGAAGATTCTGGTAGGTTGATATTGCTCGTTCTTCGTTGCATGACAATCTCCGATACAATTACTAACACCGGACATCCCATTGCAGTGTCACGAAGCTGTTGGTAGAACTACCTATTGTATTGAAAAATGTGGATTCCAGGCACAAACTAGCAAGTCGACAACGGCTTCATTAGGGATAGGAAGTTGTTCGCCATACTTGGTTAATGCATCTTTCGTGTACTCTAATGCTAGCTGGAGCAGGATACTTGTGAATAACTATTTCACATCAAACGAAACGAGTTCAGGGCTGTAGTGGACTTGTGTAACTTCACCAGTTTGTTATTTAGTTGTCGTTGTAATTTAGGCGTTGGATCCCGACATGCTTTCTTATACGTAGGATCGCCGTTTACTAGACATTCCATCTTCTTTTGATATTCTGATTTATTTATTACTACAGTCACGCGTCCTATTCAAATTGAAATACGACGATACAATAGTTATTGCACCAGCTGATAAGGGTCGTCTACATTCACGCCCTTGGTTAAAAGATCTCATGTTGTTTGCGGTTCAACAGATAATCTTCATAAAGTACTATGTCATTTAAAAGACGTTTTCAAGGAGAACAACAGTTACTACAAAGAATCGTTTATTCGGAACCTACTCAAACAATTAAAAACCAGGGGTACCTGAATCTACTAGAAACGAAGATGGAGACTAAGCAACAATCACAACCCTTTCATATACATTAACGGCATTTCTGAGAAACTAGCAAGACTTCTTCGACCCTATAACATCTATGTCGCACACAAACTGGCTAGTACACATGCGAACTGTGTTAACAAATATAAAAGACCTAACCCCAGTTTAATACCATTTCGATACCAGAATCAAAGAACATCAACAAAGTATAAAAGTTGGTGACAGAATAAACCGTCGCTGTTCATTGGAGCAGCGCGATATGTTTGGATTACGCAACTAACTACTTTGAACGAACTTTTCTCGAGAGCTGGCTCACAAACCCACACAATAATGCGATTAATACTTGCCGTGAGCAACCTACTGGAGACTTCTGGAGGAGGAAACGCGTGTACGCACACGCCAAATCACGACAGAAGCACGACGAACTTGACGTCATTTCAACAAAAACAGTATAACTACCACCTAAGTCTCGGAAGATCGTTTCCGTAGAGGAAATCGAAACGTCGCAAATGAAAAGAAAAGACAATCTGGAATAACAACAAACAGATAATATAATGGAACTCAGAAACAAACCATTTACAGAATTAACCAGTAAAACCTTTGCCCAGGTCTTGCAATCTACGCACTCACTGGATGATCCTCCCCCAATCCAAAAAAAGATCTTGGCGGAAACCCTGATCAAGATATAGCCAAAGTTTTGTGATAGTTTCCCTACCTCAATGAGCATCGACCTGAGCAACAGTCATTCGAGCTTTGGCAGTATGCGCCTGCTGGAATGCAATAAGGCCGATTACTAAGGTAACTCTGCATTTTCTGCAATTGTTTATATCTGGACATGATCCATTTAAACTAAAAAAATAAGAATAGCATATTTAAATAGCATCATTCAAATATAGAAAGGTTTTCTCCTGGAAGGTTTCAACTAAAATTACAAAGCAGAACTTGTCAAACAAAAAAGACGCTTAAATTCTAACCCAGGATTAGCGGTAATCGTCCTTTGCACTACCGGGCCCTGGGCGTTAAAGCGTTAAATAAGCGCTATGAGAATCCCACATTTTTCGTCTCGGAGATATCAGAATCGTAAAACTTAAAGGTAAGACTTCACAACTGGTGAGTCGTGCGCAAACTTCAATGTATGAAACTTGTGCTTTTCACGGATAAAATTCAAAATTCCTTTTCGTTTTCAAACTTAAAAGAGTAACACACGGTTAAAAAGAGTGTTAATGACCAAAATGTTCGTAACGTAATAAATGTTCACCGATTATGCACGGCAAATTTCGGATTTTCTTCCGCTTACCCAAAATCAAATCAATAACTATCTTAGAGTGCTATTTTATAAGTACGAGTACAACGAGCAGTTTTAAGTTAGTCAACCCTTTGACGCCCAGAGTCCGATATATTAGGTACCAAGCGAAAAAAAGGAGATAGTAAGACAAAAACAAAGAAGGAGAATGAAGAACGAAAGAATAAGTTCCGGAATTGAAGGGTTATGACTGCTAACACCTGCTTAGAACGAGCGACATAATTATTAGGACAAGATCAATACGAAAACAAAGTATGACTTTATTTTGAGATTGCAGTTTGATGCTGTTAAATTCCTAGAAAATCTTGCTGGTCAAACTGTGTAACGCCATGGACTCAGAAAAACTCTAGTCTCCAGAGCAGGTTGCGGTTTCGAGTCTCGTCTGGAGCTCAGAGTTTTTCTGAGACCATAATGTTCTACACTTTGAACAGCAAGATTTTCAATGACTTTAGAGCACGACTTCGCCGCTGGGACTTGCGACGACAAAACGACAAGAATTCTTCTTTGTTTCGTCTTTTGCGTGGGCTTTTGCTTGTTCTATAATCTGAGGCCTGGTTTCCACTAGGCGAAATTTTCCGCGCGCGCTGTTTTTCTCTTTGGCTCTCGGGAACCAAAGTGTTCCCAAGAGCCAACGAGAAATAAGAAATAACCACTACGCGTGGAAGACTCGGCCTAGTGGACATTAGGCTTTATGCTTATACTTATGATGAGCCTTATGTTGCAGGTTTGAATCATCCCTTTGTTTCAATTGCCTTTTATTTTGTCCATATACTTATACATATGCTCTGCCGTGTGTATAAAAAAGGTTATACCCTTTCGACACACACTGTAGCGCGAACCAGGCTTAATTGTACTGCTACAAAAGAAAAAAATCGAAAATTTTGTTGCATTTAACCTTGAAATATAGTCAGAGTGCTGTTTCAAAGTTTTCCTTTCGCTTTGTTACCGTACTAAACAAACGTACAAACACTTCAATGATGACCAGTGTACTAACCTTCAGTCTCTGTTGAGGAGTGATTTCTACTCCATTTACGGAACACATTGCAATCATAAGACAAACGAAGACCGCAAATGATTTCATGGTCAAGGAGTAACCGTCGATAGCTTGAGGAAGTACCAAACCAATCTCGGCTAAAAAGAGAAAATGCTTTGGATCCGCGAAGACTTGAATCAGTGAAACCTAAAGCATCCCAAGACCTTCTTATATTATTTTATGAAACATAAACACTAGAAGAACTATGACAGGAATTTTCCAAGTGCAAAAGGTCCAGGTGTACACACTTAAAAGATTAAAAACAATAAGTGACAAGAATCGAATATTTTAGAAAAATAACATGATATTGAAATAATGCTTATCATTAACTCAATAACAAGGCCAACCTAATAATAACATAAAATTACTGTAAAATGATATGTGCAGTTCCCATTCCCAACTTTAGCTGTCCGACATTGTTTGGTGTGCAGTCAGGCCTCTCTTTAAGCAATATCCTGTCGTCCCTGCGAAAATTTATGTAATTTCACTTGTGAAAAAGATGTGAAATCGGAGCATTTGCGCATATCAAATTTTCATTTCACAAAAAATGGGAGCATTTTTGCATATAAAATGAGTGATTCATAAATAAATTAGCATGTTTCAAAATTTCACTAGCTATACAACCGTGAATTTAACGTATGAAACTAAAGATTCGTCTACGAAAATTAATGTCACTCATGAAATTTTATCTTGACAAATAAAATTGGAACACATTCACACACGAAATACCTAATTCATAAGTCCAATGGCATGTGAAAGTTTTGAAAGGGAGCGACCACCTCTCTAAAGCGGTCATTAGTCAACAATACTGAAACCCTCGTAAAGAAATCATTATAGACCCAATGCAAAAATGGTCGCCAATTTTACTATTCTTTTAAGTGTATTTAAGTCAGCCTAACTAGCCTAACTCGTTTTGTGTTGATAATTCAAAGACTTTTCTCTCAAGAACGACGCTAGTTAGGCTAATTTAAATACACATAAAAAGAATATTAGGTTGGCGGCCATTTTTGCATTGTGTCTATAATCGAGATCTCTCCTGAACGACCACTTCTCACTTTCCAATTGTTTTATAATTTTGGTGTAAGTGTGTACTTGAGACAGGAATGAAAACAAATTTGCAACTGCTCTCCCCTGAAAAATCTTAAATATGTTGGGGTGGAGGGTTTGGTGTAGATAACAAATTTATCGCCAGTATTCAAAAAATTGTTAAGTCAAATGTAATTATTTAGTGTCCAAACAATATTCCCCTTAATTAGTGCGTCCAGTCACAATCTAGCTAAAAAAAAGTGAAATTTGGAAAATTTCTGGAAATCAGGCTTTGGGGGTGCTGGTGGCACAGTGGGAGTAACCACGAGTCTCTCAACTCTGTGATTAAGATTCGATTCCGGGCCTCGTGCAGTTTTCTGATTAAAGTTACCTTGGTCACACGTGAGGAGAGTGTTTTCCAGTTGGACTCTACCAAACATCGCAGGTTTTCTCCTAAAGTAAAATACGTATCAAGAATTCCGCCAAACTCTAGATTTTACCGCACATTCCCGCGCGAATGCACAAAGTTCTCGCGCGATTTTTAATAGGAGTACTCCTAATCAAAAATCCCGGGAGGACCACACGTATTCGCGCAAGGAGGTGCGGTATAATCATGTTGTTTGCGGTTTGTATGAACAGTGGGCTCATAAGGGGTGGACCTTCTAGGACCTCTAGGAAGAACAGCTAAGGTAGCTGATGGAGTTATCCAATATCAGTGTAGTCTGTTGGGTCCGGAAATTGTCAAAATCGTTACCTGCCGGATAATAGCTCCAAACTTCTCATAAAGCTTCCTTAGGGTAATAGAAATAATTTCTGATTATTTTACCAGGGATGATATCGAATATCTTATCCCGGGGATAAGGTATTAACTAACTTCGTTTGGCTGGACCCTGACGTTATTCAATGAATACATTATTAATGGATACAGCAAGTCAAGAATAAAAGCCTCAATCGTTATAACAAGACTAGTAAGATCTTTTATTAATCTGGATCCAATTTTCGATGTATGTTGATGAATATATTATATCCAAAACATTAAGTTACATGATTCATAAATTTCCCACCCTGTAGGTGTTACCCCCTGAACTCAGATTTTGGGCACCCCTTCTAAAATGCTTCGCCAAACCAAAAAGTAAGTCTGTGCCAAATTTGATGCTTTGACCCGTCCTGGTAACAATCTTCTTTACCAACCGGACTGTATAAAGGTATTTCTACCTTTTCGAAACTGGTCCCGGTACGGTTGGCGCGTGTCAGCGGTCAGTAGACCTGAAGGGTCGGGAGCTGCGAATCACGTGACAAAAATTTCCAATACAGTTGAAAAACTCTACAGCCATCATGCGCCATCAACCAAGCCATTATATATAGGTTCAAATCCTAGGGAGAGGTTTTTATTCACATATAGTTAGAACATCACACCATTTTCTAACATTGTAAAATGTTTGGAATCTATTTCTGTCAGCAAAACAAATATTTGGACCCAAAACACGCTAAAGTGCTTCTTTGGGACTATTCATATCATTTGTCAACAAAATGAAGCAGAGCAGTGCCTTTTCTTCAAGCGAACACCAACGTATTTAGATATTAACGACACACCCAGGCTCTTGATGTAGTTTTTCAGACACTTCAATATGCTTTTGGTGAATCTAGCTGAGGGATGACTCGATTAACGCTCCAAGTATTTTCTCATACATTCGAAAAAACTCCACGACTGTTTGACGTTTTTTGTGCAATCTCAAAGAAGTAGCGAGTCAGCATGCCACAGGGCATAGGCTGATTACCATCTGCAGCACTTACACTGTACTCTGATATCACATTCTGGGAATTCCATAGGAGTAAGGACTGCTAGTTTGTTAGTATATAAAATAACATACTCTATAATGCAAACTTTATCTGCAGTATATTTTCGGTCAATATCTGGGAATGACTACATCTTTTTGGCATGTTATTATGAAGTGTTTATTGCTCACGGTACTATATATGTACAGTCCAGAAAACCAAGAGAAGCAACAACTTACATTTCTGAAAGTATAATTTTATTACAGGAAGCGCTTAATTAACAAACGACTCTATAGACGCGGCTTAAACAACGATTAATTATGATACATCATCAAGTTGTTTTAACACAAGTGCTAATATTACAAAATACCAGGTGAAAACATTATCTTGAGTGACATAACAAAGAAGTCGAAAGACATACAATATTGTTGAGCGAAGAATCACCAAGATACGCATTAAAGATAAGCTTTTACTGTTTCATGTCAAAGGTATCTGTATCTCTATCTCTGCACGCGTGACTCGTATTCTGTTACAGAGTTCACAATTAGAGACTTCGGTAAGCTTTTCCAAAAAAAAACAAACTAAGACAGTAGTTGCTCAAGCAACTCGTTACAAATATATGGCAGGTTCATTAATAATTCATGAGAAAAACGGAGGATATCACTGCCGAGACGTGGTTTGGATATCTGATGAAGAAATTACCTAAATTAAGTCAACTAACTTTCAACTCGATTTTCTCTTCAAATACTGATTTTTGTGAGATGCAATATCGTACACTCAAAAGTAGTGCATCAGATATCCAACCACATCGAAGTTTGTAAAAAATCTCGGCTATCGCCTCGGTTTTCAACAAACTACTCGGTATTTGGATACCCTGGTGAAACACTCCTTCTCGTGTAAGATATATTACATCTTGAAAGCTAAAAAAAAAGCGTAAACCAATGATGGTACACTTTGATATAAAAGCTGAAAAGAATCAAAATTTCAATCTGAATTATATATGATAACATGCAACAGCGAAACAAATTGACGATAGAATTTTTAATTCATGTTATCAAAATTTATCATTGCTTTCGATGCGAATGCTGCGATTGTTACGTGAGATCGAATGGCAAGAACATAGTATTTTCGCAAAGTCCGAGATCTGAAGTTTTTACTTCGCCATTACCGTTTTTCTGATACTTTCGTTTTACATTATACCATTCGTTGTCCCATCTAAGGCATGGGTAATCAAACTTTCGTCGACGACTTGATGGGGAACTGTGACTTTGAGACGTGGCTCAACCTGCATGGCTTTATAAACGGTTGATTTTGCGTTGTCATTGCCACTCCAACATCGTCTTGCGACCTGGAAGAAAATGAGTTTCCTTGAGATATGAAATAATCTTTGATGACACCACTATTATGCAGTAATATTTTAGATACTCTGTTAGGAAACAATCGCTAGTTTCCCCGACACGGTCTCCTTAATCCAACTATGTACTAGAATGCTTTCAATAATTACGTACTCCATTCGAGACATCCCACGATAGCATTTCTCTCGCCCGCTTTTCAGCATCCTGAAATGGACAAAGTGGGTAAAAAAACATCAACAATAATATTCAGAAAGCAGCTAGGTAAGAGTGATTTAGTCTGCGTTTAAAAAGTAATAAACGAAACATCAATTTCTACTTTTATAGATCTTTTCCACTGGATAAATCTTTGAAAGTTTGCATGGTGATTATTCGGTAACTCTTTAATATTAGCGGCATGCCACGTACCAGATGACCTGGAAACACGAAAGTGGACTGGCACTAGTTGTCAAATAGAAATCCATTTCCAATTTTTCGTTAGTTAATATCTCGTGAACTATACCAGATTCTGTTCTTAAATTCGTAATGGAAATGCCTTTCCCTTTACTGAATACTCGCGCAAAGTTTCAAACAGTTTCACAAAAAACAGCATGTTGCAACTGATTAACGATATGAAACTGGATTTTTATCGTGCTGCTAGTCCCAGGCCTTTTGCTTGCCGTCAGATCACCCGGTATGTTACAGAAATTACTATTGCAATTATATATCGGTCTTCTTTACCTTGGAGCCGTCCAGAACGAGACCAAAGCCACCATTCATGACTTCTCCCCTGAAAATGGAAAGTAGGTCTGCACAGTCGCACAACGTTTATACTAAAATCAAGTTTTGAAAAATAGAATGGTGTAGGAGTAGAAGAGGAAAAGAACAATGCAAAAGGAATGGAATGAAATCGAATTGAACAGGATAAAGTAGTATACACAACTTACCAGCCAACACCACCTCCGTTGTGTAGGCTTACCCATGTTGCACCGCGGAATGAGTCTCCGATGACGTTCTGAACAGCCATATCTGAATTAAATCGTACGGGTAGGGAATATGAATCGTATGAGGTATCGTAGAAGTGACAATTTGGGTCCAACAAGAGACATATTGACGACCGACGGGCATATTAAAATCACTTAACAAGACTTACCTGCGCAAAGATTTGAGCCATCAAAGATATTCGACGTCTCACGATAAGGACTGAAAGACAAATGGGAATAATCAAGTAATTTCATATGTGTTGTTGCTATTCCACTCCACCCTTGTTCTTTTTTCTCTCGGAAATAATCACCAACCGGAGATGTAAGTTAAATATAATCCAGAAACGTTTTAGAATTTTTGGAATCGACACTCTCATTAACAGACGACATGTCAACGTTCGTCAACCTCGTGTCTTCAGAAAACTCTTTTCTTTGGACAAGAACCAAGCTCCCATCTACACACATTTGCGCTCAACATTCAGGTCTCTCTCTTTCACATTTTCCATACTAAAGATGGGCTAACTCTAACGCCAACGTTTTTCTGATGTTCTTCTTCGGGAGATCCCTGGCAAGGCTGCCGATTATACAATAATTACCTGTCCGTTCCACTCACATCATGATGGTCCCGACTTAACACAATGGGTCCCTGTCAGATAAGAATGAAGACGAAGTCGTTTAACAGAGGGACAACTGAACAGGGTTCATCCCCTAATCTCAGTAGCAAATTTTAAGGACTTTTTAACTACTTTTTATGGTGTAATTAAGCTGTTTTTATAGACTCATTGCGTCGACACCCAATTGCAAAACAAACACTACTGGACATCAAAAACTGGACACGTGTATACAAAGGTACCTTTCCTGCTACTGATTAACCAGAAACACCTTACAATATCTTTTCTCAGATCAATCGTATCAAGATATAAATGCCAGTTTCATTAAAAGACAGCAGAAAAATGAAATTTAAGCACTTTCATGAGCTTGGGTTGACGTTTAGAGAATTTAAGGACTTTTGAGTGCTTAATTTTCTAAAATGCAAATTTAAGGACTTTTTTGGTTTTGGGGGACCCGTAGGAACCCTGACTGAAATAAAATGGGTTCCTCGTTCATTGAGAAGAAGGGCACACGTTCATTAAACTCCATACTCGTACGACAAATTTAAAGGTTCTAAATAGGATTGAAACGGGGAATTATTCAATTAGTTAGAGATAATTAAATGCTTTTGTTCCCATCTAGTCTGAAGGTCAAACACAACCAATAGAATGTCAGTTCAACTGTCTGTCAAAGTAACTTTGAGTTAAACGTAGTGGAAAACTTTATTATTTCATTCCGTGGTGCTACTAAATGAGCCACACTGCTATTCAACCTGCTTCGTTACAAAATATAGGCCAACCGTTGTAAAACTGAAATTTTGAAATTTCTTGTACGTAAAAAGCGCTGACTGTGTAAAGAGCTTACTTTGATTCTTTTGTCTGCAATAGCTTGATTGAAAGCCAAAGCGATGGCCACTCTTCCTTTTTGGTCGGAATATAAAATACGAGCCTGTGATCCAACTACCTATGACAAGAAGATGTAACGTATGATTATTCAGTGAAAGTTATCCAGTTCTGTACATCTTTACCACTTAGAAGAAATTAATTTGGTTTTCCCATTACCAAATAATGAAAGCATGTCAACTCTGCTATGATGTGCTGTGTTGTATTTTGGATTTGGTCTAAAATCATTAGCCGTGTGTGAGTAAAAATAAGCTTGTAAAAAAAGACGTTATGACATAGTATGGCTTGGTATGATGTGGCATGCTATCGCAGAGTATAAGGTATGGTTATAATATGGCATGGTGTAGTATGGCATGGTGTAGTATGGCATGTTATGGTATACCATGTGCCAGTTTGAAATGGCTGATGTATTATGATACATGGTATGGTTGTCAATTAAACGCGTTATGTGATGCGCGATAAGCTTTCACAATTAACTACATTAGAAGAAAACAGAATAAAATTCTGTCTTACCAGTTTATTTTTCTCAGCTTCTTTAATCCACCTCAAGTTGTCCTCATATTGCTGTTTTACCTCTGGCGGAACTATAAAACAAAGAATGTTTTATTTGTTTTTCTTTGGATTTGATATCATTTGATCTGACTTGATATCATTCGGTATTTGGCTGCCCTGCTTTAGTTCACAAGACGAGGTTTGGTGAACAAGTTATTATCATCATCATCGCCAACATCATCATTATTTGTTATTACTATCATGAACTGGAAGTTGCAATCGTTATTAGGGAGTTTAAGCAAACACAACGGCAACGTCTTCGTAGAAAACATATTTACGTTCAAAACAAAAGGAATGAATAATTTGTAGTCCCAAGAGTATTTTCAACGGCGTCACAGTTCTACACAGTACGTCTCTCGGAGTATTTCCAAGATTTCACGACTACGTGTGCACGCAGTTCATAGAACGTTTGTGGTCGTTTAAATGTTAACAAACTGACCAGAGCCGCTTAGAAGAGTTTCAGAGGTATAAAAACCACATTCACAATTCATTGAAACGTCAATGTTATGTTGTTCTACTGAAATGCTCAAAATTAATCTACTTTGCTATATGCCGTCGCCTTACTAGCTAGCTTAAACTCCCTAATAATCACACACGAGAGGGCGTGTTTGTTATGATATCAAACGCAATAAAGAAAACATTAGTAATCTTGTACTAACCAGTTCGCCGTAAATATAGAATGTCGCCCGCTTGAGTTAAGCGTCAGACACTCCCAATTCAACGATTACTTACGACTTTGTTTTAAGAAATTCTCTAAGACTTCTGCGGCAATCTTGTCTGACTCTCTTAAATCTTCCGAAAATCCTGACGTACAAACCCACCTAGAGACAAAAAAGAACTCACCTGGTTTAAAAAGTGACTTAAGCACTTTAGCGATGCACGAATCTATTGCTCTTAGTAAGCGGGTTTAGGAATTTTTGTTACTCGATCAAAGGAATAAAAAACTTACACATCTACTTACCGAAATGGGCCAAACCCAAGTGAGAATATATTTCTGAAAAAGTCAAGATATTACGCAATATTTGTTAAGACTTTAGAATGAATCATAAGAAATTTATAAAAATTTTAGGAAGTAGATAAATAATCGAATATGGCATTTGTATAATGGCTAACTTAAATAAAACTTCTCTGTCTACCAATATCCCTGCCAGTGAAACTACAAATATTATACAATTATTGGACGAGGTTGAGCAAAATATCGTGATTTATCAGTGGCGAGCAGATCAATTATTTGCCGA
>JBAHVQ010000363.1:490111-520768 GCA_036872915.1 Nanipora kamurai | reverse complement strand
GATCGATATTTGCACGCAGTTATCTGCAGGTAAATTAACCAATCAGATTTGAGAATACTATAAAGTGAATGATAATATTACTTAACGCTTGGGCAGTATATATGACGAACCTGCACCCTCGCTCACCATCTAAGTCGTGGTAGCTCAATGGTCGGCCATTAGTAGGTTGCGGGTTCGATCCCGTCTAGGGCTCAGAAATCGTTTTTCTGAGAGAACGAGCTTGACGAAAGTTCTCTAGTCGTCTACAAATATTATTACTGACCAGCTATTAGTCTACCGATTAATTTTTCGAAGGATGTTTTTCACCAACTTAAACCTACCCCATTATATCCTGAACGTAAGAAGGGTAACGAAACGTTCCATCCTCCTTTAGGCCAACATCAGCACCTTCAAATAAAAATTTAAATTTTGTGAAATTTGGCCTTTGCGAAAAGTAGTTTTAAGTCCACCAAACAGTGGGAACACAAAAATTGATACAAATAACAGCTGACTGAACAGTAAAATCGCGACGAATGATCGTTTGACAGCGCGTTTTAAAGTGAAGTCGATCTGCATAAGTATAGTTTTATTATTAGTCGACTTAGTTTCGACGAGTACATGTACAAATGACGCGATAGACGAGTTATGATATCCTGAGATATTTTAGCTAAAGTCTCGGGAAATTTTTGCTGATCAAACTGTGGATTTATAGAATGAATACATGCTTTGGACGATACGCTTATCATTCTGATAATTGTGAAATTTAGCAGCAAAGTACTGACTTTGTGAATGCTGTGCGTTATTGTAATGTACCAGTGAGCTGGCAGAATAACAGAAGTCAAGGGCGCTTCCATGAAATGAAGGTTCCGCGGGAAAGCCTGTGAATACTTGGTACCATGGCCCAGATACACGCTCCTGGAAATTCAAGTGATAAGAAAATGCTATTTTCCGAATTCTGAGTTCGTTTGGGTTCTCTCCACTGATCTAGAAAGAAGACTGGATCGAGCAACCTACAGACCTGAGGTTGCAGAAAATGAAGCCAGCGAAATAAAGACAGGCGCCATTACTAAGGGACCAAAGTCGCGATAGTGATGCCTTTTAGGCATTCTTAAAATGTGTTCTAGGCCTCTTCACAGCAAAATTATTTTATTTTACAGATAGTAACAGCACATAATCTCATCCACAAACGGAAAACCCGATGGAAACTCTAAGTTGGTTCCTTAATAATGCCCGACTTCCGGCTTCATTTACCAAACAACAGTTGCTCGATCCTGTCTTCTTTCGGGATCAGTGGTTTTCTCATTATTTTATACTTTGCCACTTTTTTGCACAGGCTATATCAGGTTCATTGGGCTCAAGTAATATGAATAAGTAGCTTAATATTAATATGAAAAGAAAGTAATATTGTTAAAGTCTTTAGGTGGTCTCCTTACCGGCTCTGCTCGCTTCAAGTAGGAACGCGTTCCCATAATCAAAGAAATACATTCCTCTTGAGGAAAGCTGGTTGATGGCCTCCACTTGCCTCCTTAAACTAAAGTAACGAAATAACATCATTTTAGGATTATTGAGATTTCAGAGATATTTTTATAACATCCATTTACATCCACTATTTTACCAGGGTACAAATTGCACCCCGTGGACGGAATTTATCGCTTTATACATCATAAAAGCACGGTAAAACGAGTTCTCGCCAAATTACTTGATGTCAGTTTTTTTGGGCAAAATAATTCCATTTCTTATATGGCTTGCTTTGCGAGCGGTCTTAAACCCACAAAGACCGGCCTTTATAGGGAATAGACAAATGTTATCTATAACAAAAAAAGCTTTAAAAGGGAAGGAAATGTAAGCGAAAAGATACTAAAATGAGTTCCGGAGACGACTTAAGATACGACCTCGGCGATATTGACTCTTTAGACCAAGCCGGCCGCGTAAATTTTTAAACATTCAAGCTTTTGATATGTTTCCAGAACTGGAGAATGGTCTCGCTGGTCGGTCCTTACTAGAAAATTGTACTGCCCTTGGTCTTTCGCACGGATCTCGATGCTTTCCATCTCGGTCTGTATTGAAAAACCGCAGGCATTATAATTTTCTAATAAGGATCACCCGCTCGGTCATTAAGTTTTTAGTAATACCGACGCGGTTGTAACACCACTCCTGACCTTACGTATGTTGACTGCAAAGAAGCATGGCGGCAGAACACAATTTATCACTTGAAAACGTCATGCTTTATATCACCCGTTTCCCTTCTCACCAATGAAGGGTCAAAAGGATCAGTTGGCGAAATTTATTTCGTCCGGCGAAACAACTGTTTTCAAGATAAAGAAGCCCAGTGTAGAGAATCTAGTCGAATCCTGGAGTGAGCTTACCTAAACTCAAGTCCAGTGTTTACCGACAGTACCTTTCTTTAACAGCTTTCTTGAACTTTTCAGGATTACTGGCCATTAGTTCGTTCGCTTCTTCAAAGCTAAGTCCGACAGGATAATACCCACCATTATAAGGATTGTGAAGTGAAGTCTGATCGGATCCAATGTCGACAAGTAATTCACTTTCAGCTACTAGTCGCTCCCTAAGATGCGGAGAGCATACGGTTTGCATGGAGACAGTAAATTTACTGTTAAGTAATTAGTTGTATTGGCTTGACAAAATATTCGACATAACCATTAGTACTTACCACAGATCTACAACATTCCCGTGAAAACCAATACTAACTGTTCTGCTTCCTTCTTTGGCTTTCCTGAAAAAGTAGTAATAGTTTTACGCGAAAACTGTTCAGTGTAAACTAAAAGAAACCTTTGACACCCCCCACAAAAGTAAGTGGCGTGCACACTAGCAACTAACTTTATTAAACTGCTGCCGTTGTTTGACGTTCCCAATCAGTAACCCGACGAAACGGTCGAGGGTTTATACTCAAATGCAACTCTCACTTTTAACTCTTCCGTGTAAAATATAAGAGCATGTGAACTGTTTCCACAATTACATACTTGACTGTTGTGGAATGCTCAGAAAACTGGTTTCGAGTTAAACGACCCGGAGAGCATCGACACATGCTCTCGATTGTAAGCAGCTGAAAGGCATGAATATGTGAACCATAAAAAAGAATTTCAACAAGTTCGTATTATAAACGTTATCTAAAAAATTCATCAACATACTTAATCTTCCCGATGCATTCGTCCAGGCTATCGGTCATTTCCATGAGCCAGCTAAAAAAGGTGATAAAAATACACTCTAATTTTTGCTATTCAACAAGACGAGCCCGCGATGGTGCATTTTGACAACCACGCTTTTTCCACGATCTACCCAAATAATGAAGTGTAAACCTGGTAGTTTGTCATTCCCCTCCACGTTTTGATCCAGAAGGATTACGAATTTTAACATTCACGCTCGTATGCCGAACGACAAACAGCAGGCGAAAGTGAAGTTATTTTTGAAAAGGTAACACCATGTAAGGGATTTCTCGGCTAAAGTAAAGATAACCAACATAACTTTCAAAACCAATACGAAAGGTAAGAAGTGGTAAAAGAAATTCTACATAGCAAATCAAAACCTGTTTTCCAAAGTTGTAGGCTCGCTGCAGGAGTGTTATTGGGATCTGTTGGTCTTTCTTGCAAGGATAAACACCAAACAATTGCACAACGTGATCTCAAGTCATATCTATCTTTTGTTTCAAACTCAGAGGCATTGCAAGGGATTCTGACTCACGTCCTCGGACAAGGTCAATGTTGGTAAACCGCAGCATGTAAGGTTCAGATGCTCGTTTTCTTTCTTGATCCCCCCCCCAATCACGGTGCTCGGGACATAAGCGTCACCTGCCCTCCATTCCCAATTTCACTGTTTCACTCGAGCTTATATGAACGTATTTTCGCTCGCTCTTTAGTTCGTCCTTTTGAACGTGTGTTCTGTCCCACGTTTGACGTTCCTTCCATTCATTCAACATTACTATTCTTACTACAATGATTCGGATAATTACTACGTGTAATTATGATTATTATTACCACTACCATCAAGTTGTTTACGAGCGTAGCGTTCCCTCGTCAATTCATCCAGTAACAACATCGTATTATAATCATTAATTACCCTTGCTGGTGTCGCTTCTCAAGAGCAGCTTTATTAACCTGCAGCAAGAAATAGAACATTTTGACGTGGACTATGACCGTTTGGAAAATCTCTTTATCATTTTAACTATAATTATGGGAAGATGCTTGACCGTGGCGTCCCGTCTGCGAGATTGATATTCGTCAGACTATTATCGTCAGTCTGACTGAGTGAGAGACGCGTAGTCGACGTAAGGATCGATACACTACTTCGCCTTTGAGAAGTGTCGGTTATCAAAAAGGAGTTGTTGGTTCATGGCAGGCATGGAAAAAAACCCCGTATTGCGATTCATCACACGGACGACAAAAACAAAACTATCCATAAGGCCGACCAGCAGTCTAGCTTCCCAGCCGGAGGTCCTACAGTTGCATTTTTCGCAACTCCGGTTGGGCCTTAAAATATATCATTCTGGCACTCGAAAACTTCCTTCACCAAATATAAATATCATTTCATATTACCGAGCGTAAATGCCAAATAATCTTTGAATATACCCTTCTATCATTTTACTCAACTGATAAATTAGAGGCATGGGGTGGGCTAAGAGCAAAGAGAACGTAGTTGTCCTTCAAATTTTCACCCTCAGAATCCAACAGAATGCATCAGAGTATCTAAAAAATCAAAAATTTTCCGTCCCACTCACATCAACTCGCTCATTCGCGGGTTGCAAACGTCATGGCATGGGCCCCCCAATAATTTCTATTTTCCACCGCTGGGTTCCATTCTAATCCTATATCATAGATTGGATTTACAGTCAGTTTGAAATTTAATAGTTCCAAGGAGTAGTTTAACACACATACCTCAGCTATGACGCCAACACAGCCACATATTGTGGCAGCTTTGGCCTGAGCACCACTCATTCCACCAAGACCCGAAGTGACAAACACGCGGCCGGACATTTGGGACGTGTTTAGATGGCGTCGAGCTGCATTGAGGACAGTGAGGGTAGTGCCGTGGACTATCCCCTGTGGACCAATATAGCAGTAACTGCCTGCTGTCATCTGTCCGAACATGGTTACGCCCAAGGCAAAGAGCTTATCGTAAGTCTCACGGCTTGAGTAATTTGGAATCATCTATAGATTGTTGAAAAAGTCAAGTAATTACTCCCTGAAATTTTACCAATTCGGAAACTCAATCCTCCTCTTAATCTTTTCTTTGCCGACGGGACTTGCAAGTCCGTTCATTGGTAAGGTCTTGGTCAAACGGAGCATGACACTCCGAGACAGTCCATGACAGTTAAAACTCTCTCTCCCGTTTGACTATCAACTATCATGCGCTATCGTCGATTATCATTCACTTTGAGCATGTTCAAATATTTTTAGGACAGTCGATGATAGTTTTTCCTGTTTGATCACCTACTGATAATAGTTGATAGTTGATGAGCGTTAGTGGGGAAAATGAGTTCTCAAACAAATCATCGAGTATCACGCACCGTTTGACCAAGATTTAAAGTGTTTAGTTGGCATGCATATCTAGCTATTTAGGGAAATAAAGGGTTAACTGAAATGCGGGACATTTCAGTTGTATCCAACTGTTCAGTTGATTCCTTAAAGCCGCTTTTAATCATCCATCCTCAGAATGGTTTTGTCTATCCAGTCTTTTATTCATTTGTCTATTGGTGATATTCACATTCTCGGAGTTAAATTAGCAAGTTAGAGAAGAAACGTTTTGGTTTAGAAAGAATCCTACGGGTTACCCGACTGATATTCCTCCACACAATCTACAAAATCGATGATTGGTGTTTTCTATCATTCCTGAAAAAAGAAATAGTTGCAGATAGTTACGCCCCTGAAGGTCTCTTATGGCGTACATTTAAGGGCTTGGTTTAATCTCAGACAAAGTTTGGGGAACTAAGGTACCATTTGCGCGGGTACCAAACTGTACCGTTTCCACACAGCATTGCAAGACGCAGGGAACAGTGTGACGGCGATTTCTTCGAAGTTTTACATTTTTTTTAAAAAAGCTATCTGTGCTGCTCAAAAAACTATATTTTTAACCGGGATCAGGACATGATGTTTCGTATTCTAAACCAGTTCTCAGCATTAAAGTATACCTGTTCACACAGGAACGGATTGTATGCAATCTTACCGTTCCAAATTACGGTTCACTTTTGATCCGTTCTCGTGTGAACGCAACCCCTCTCCACACCTATTTTTGGAACGAAACGATACGAAAAGGAGTGCTGGCGTTCCAATCTGAAGGCGGCCTAATAGCGAAAACTGAAATATTCTAGGAGTCTGTTTCATCAAAATGGCGTGATATCTATATTAAGAGTGTAGCTAACTCTTGTAAGAAATTCGAATAGAAAAGAATGTCGCCAACTTTTAAGAAATACTTACCATTCCATTGGTGATAACAGCACGTGGACTGGATGGTGAACTGGGGAAAAGTCCCAAGGGATGTCCAGAATACATGACCAAGGACTGCTCCTCCGTCATTGTTGACAGATAATGCATAACTATACGGAACTGAAGAAGAAATCAGTCATCAAAGGTTAATGATCGGGCAATCACAACAAAACAGCACCAGTGCTATCAACAGCACCTGTAAGGCTAAATCATTAAAGGTTACCATCACAATCACCATTACAATCATCATCAACATAACTATCATGATCATTACAATTACCATCATGATCACAATAGCAATCACCATCAACATCACCATCACAATCAATTACAATCATCATCAACATCATCGTGATCACCATAATAATCACCATCATAATCACCATTACAATCACCATTAATATCATCATAACAATCACCATCAACATCAACATCACCATCATAATCACCATAACAATCACCATGATGACACCATTACAATCATCATCAACACCATTGTTACAATCATCATCAACATCACCATCATGATTATCATTACAATTACCATCAACATCACCATAATGATCACCATCATGACCATCAAAATCATCACATTCTTGATCATGATCATGATCACCCCCTACATGGATGACATTTTCTGAGGAGTCCTTCCAAAGCAATTTCTGAGGGGGCCGCTGCATTGGTATCCTTTGATCTTTGAATATTATCCAAGGGGTGTGCCAAGCAAATGGCTATTTTCCAAGAGGTGAATGGCAAAATGTACTCATTTCAGAGGGCATCATTATGTCAGCACATTGATCTTTTTTTTCTAAGGGTTTGGATGTTGATGGACCTCAACCATAGCAAGGGTGTGGGTTTTAAATGGAATGGCCCAACATTAAACATGAAATCAACAATTAATGGGCATGAGTAACAACAACCAAAAAAAATAACAGACAAGGCCAATGTGTAAAACAGGTAAAACCTATTTCTTAATCTTCTGTTACAATTGTAGAGCTAACCAACCTGTGCCCAGTTAGAAAACACTTGACCATTTCCACCATAGGTAACTAATTCATGTGGGAACTGAAATATGGATTTCAGAAAGACATTAACTTCTTCTCCACAATCAACCACTATAATCTAATAGAATCTAATTTATGGTAATCAGTTAATCTAGTGCAGACCTCATATCATGAGAGCTCATGACCAGTTCTTTATCACTCCTGAGTTGACGTAAAAATCGAGCCAATGTTTTTTGGTGCTTTTATAAAAAAACTAAATTCATTGCTACATACCTGAGCAACCCTGGGGTCCAGATTATTCATGATCATTAACATTATAGCTGCAGCTTGTTTGGTCTTGCATGGATATTCTTCGATATTATAGGCTCTTATAAAGAAATAAAATGAATATTCAAAGAGGAAAACCCTGATATTCATATTGTATAATGCAAGACATTGCTTTGTGTTTGCAAATCACACTTCTTGATCACTATATGCACAAAAATAGCTAGAAAAGCAACTTGTAACATGACTGACGATTAGAAGTTCAAACTGTGTAAGCAAACCTTAAACACCAAAGGAATTTCCACTTCATCTCACATGTTTTGACGAAAACCCAGTTCGTTCAAAACTTTTCAAGCCAGAGTAGCGTAAAACCACTGATTCTCAGAACATTCAACCGATTCTCAGAACATTCAATTAATTTTCAGATCTCATGTGGTAGAACACATTACGTAACCCTGGTTAGGAAAAAGTAAAAAATACCTCATTTCCAAAGTTGGACGAAAACGGTACATGTAAATATGGCCATAATCCTTGAGTTCCTGAGCGAATTCTGGTGCGAGAACAGCATGTGTTTCAGAAGGAAAATACCTTAAAGCGTTCTTTACAGCTTGCTAGAATAAAACATTAAATCATGCACTTGTAACAAACGTATAGGCACTACATTTTACAATATAGACAATACATTACAAAATATTGATGAAGCGTTAAGAAACTTTCACTCACAATTTCATCTGCCTTCGACAGATTGGGATTTCGTTTTGGGGCATGTGGAATTCGATCGTCTCGCTCCTGCTTTGCTGGCAAAGGACTGAACGGCAAACCAGAGCAAACTTCTTCCAGTGTCGTCATGCTTAAACTTCCGTTCCTTTGTGCCACCTGAAATTCATTCACTGTTCCCTCTCCGTTCCCAAGTGAAAGTACCCAATTCGCAGAATATCGACACGTGACATCAACAACGCTGACACCACCTACGGCAAGCAGCGAAGGGTGAGTTAGATTTTGGTCGCGATACAATCCAGAAGTTGCAGTCTCTGCGATATAAAGGTGTACTATAGCTTGCGAAAAAACACTAGGGATACATAAAGACTGTATTTATCTTACCGAAAAGAATGAAATACAAGCTTAATGTTAGAACATGAAGGCAAAATTCGTTTCTTTCGTACTCCTCCCTTAGTGGTTGACTATCCGTGGGCGTGTACAAGGTGTGCAGTAGGGCAGGACTGACATCGTGATGAATTGATGTACTTTGAACAATGGAATTCCCGGAAAGTAGTTGATAAATAGAGCGCAGAAGAGTCGGAAAGTACAGCAGAATGTATTGTTACCTTGCGCTACTTGTAATCAAATGGCAAAGATAAACATTGTTGAAAAAAAATCGGAGGAAATGTTACTTGTTCTGTCAGGGAGACAGCGAGAACTGAATGCTCAACGAAGAGGTAGGCTGCTGTATGTGTTTGCCTGATGCAGGGAGGAGTGTTCTGCCGAATGATATGTAGAGATAGTTCTGGATATGGTAAAAGATGAGCACATTGAGTTTCCATTGAACAAAGCATTCATCAAATAAATCTTAAAGTTCGGAGGGTTGGAAGTTTATGAGAGTTGAAGGGGGGGGCGGAGGGCCTTCCAGGAGAATATTCAGCCTGACCATTTTTCGCATTCAGTATCTTCAATGTTTGGGGTATCTTTAAGGCCAATCGTTGAACATATAAAAGAAAATTAAAAAGACAAAAATAACAACTACAACGACGACGACGACGGTCGCGACGACTACATGTCCGCTGTAAGCGCAAAATGTGGGCTCAGTTGCTGGGTCGGGAGGTTTTGGCGCGAAAAACAACCATCTGGGAAGTGTGCAAGAAAGCTTTTTGTTAGGGGAAAAGGTAAATAGTAAAGGGTTGAAAACAATTTACATTTATCGTTTAGTTGATTCAGACATATAGTGTCATTTAGTTTGGGTTTTGAGCTGGGGATACAGGGGGGCAATTAATTGTCTTCTCGCTTTTTTGGGCATCTTGCTTTTTTTCTAATAGGCGTAAGAAATGGGGGACAAGTCAAGAGGGTTGATTGCACCTCCACTAATTAAAGTGGGAGTGCAACACTCCCCACTTTTTGACGAAGATAAAGATTTATATACAAAATGGTAATTTGATACAAAAATATGTAATAGATTACAAAAGTTTACAACCCATTTATGAAGTCCTTCCCAGATAATCTATACATAGTAAAAATACAGCAAGTGCTGCAGTGTAGCTAGGGGGGATAAGATACCAAAAGATAAAATACAGTATGATATTCATAACAGTGACTCTAGCTCCAAATCAGCAGGAAGTGCTATCTGAAAAATTGTGGATAAACACACACACACATATATTTATTATATATTATTATGCACAGACCTTGCTCCTTTCTTGCTTAGTCTGTACAAAATCCTCTGGCAAATACTTTCCTATCCAGACCTCAAACTTGGTTAATAAGTAATCAATATGAAACGATAAGTTCACAATTAACCAGGTTAATTGTGAATTTATGATTTCATATTACCGGTACCCTGAGGATGATTCTGAAATAGAGGTAATCAATATATATTTATATTTACATAAAGACAAAACAGGTTTTCCCTCCTTGTTAAATATTATTATTTACATTAGCGGAAAGTAAACTTTAAAATGATATATGTAAAACACATGATGATTGCCTTCCAAAATTTTCATGTTAGAAATAATTTTATTCATATAGGTCAACTAAAAGCAACTGGGCAAAACACTAAAGCTTATGTAAAGCACATGTAATGTTACAGAAAGTTAAAAGGTTAGTAGATGGACAAAAATATGTAGAAAAATTCTGACATTTCAAGCAAAGGCCTTTCAGAGAGTGAAATATATTCTTGCCTACACAGCTATAACATCCTGCATTTTTACTTCCAATGTTAGCCAGGTCTTGTTTTCCTTTAAATTTGCTGTAACAAGATGAGATGAGTTGATGTTATCCAAAGGTGTATAGTATGGCTGTTTGACCCGTTAACCCAGATTCAAGCCTTACCCCACTCACTATCAGTGTTTAAAAGTATGGCCAAGCCAGAAATTGCTAAAAGTTTCAACAACAGTTGCTAACAAAGTCAAAAACATTGCCAAAAAGTTGCTTATTTGATGCAAAAGTTACAACAATGTTGCTTAGACACATTCCCTATTTAATTGAAAAGTAATGGCCTAAAACTTCCCTTAAAATGAAAAAAATTACCTCATTTTCTGTCAAAGTATTCCCAATGAGTCATTTTCTAAAGTATCACTGTACTTAAAGTCTTAGGAAATTTTTGCTGATCAAACTGTGGAACGCCATGGACTCGGAAAAACTCTGAGCTCCAGATGGGACTTGAACCCGCAACCTTCTGAATGCTACCCAGGCACTCTAACCATTGAGCCACCAGAACTCAGACAGCAGAGCAAGGTTACTTTTGGTATTTAAACCTGGGATGAGCCAGCTGGCAATGACTTGCTGGACTGCAAGCCATTAGATGTTGGCTTTAAAAGTATCAAACTGCAACTCAGAAAATCATGTCACTGTACCTGTTAGTCTGTTGCCACATTTCTGCCCCAAGAAACTTAATAACCTTTTTATCAGTGTGAAACACATTAAAAATTAGTTACAGTATATACTGTTATGGTATTCCTAAACTCTTCAGTTTCACAATATGGAACATGGAACATAAAAAATTGCCAAAAATATTAAAAGTTTGAAAACAGCAACAATATAACCTTTCAACACTAAATTTAGAATCTACTTCATTGTTCTCCACCACTTTGCATTCACCCATGTAACTACTGACTGCTGACTGGCTGACCCTTTGACTACCAATAAGGCTGGGCTAAGGTGTTCATTCATTTACTTACCGTTTTACATCCCAAACAGAAATGTAAATGGTGTTCCAATAGAAACTAAGGAAATATTGTTGTAACCCATAAGTAGCCTATGACCAGTGGTGGATCTACACGTAGGTGCCTCTGGTGAAAACCTGATTATTCTTTTGTCACTATCACATGGCTTTTATAATTAAATTATACAATATATAGACTGACACAGGCAAAATGTAAGTACCGTATAAAATTACATATCCCCAACCTCCCTCAAATAACATGCTGTTTGGTACTGTCAGCTGGGTACCTGGACAAAGCAGAAGTTTTATTGGTACCTCCACCTTTCGAAATTTGGGTCTGGCCCTGATGACAACTGACATTTTGGTAAATGTAGATAACGCCAAAAAATTAGACTATGATCGCTAATGCTTGAATGAACAACATCCCATTCGACTATTTTGTAAGATGAATTCGTAAAGAACAAATCAATAATTGATCTTGAAGCTTCAGTTACTCTAGTTGGACTGTTAATAATTTGCTTTAAATCGTGATGAAAAGCAAACTAGTCAAGTTTTTCTCTTAATGATGACTTTCGTTTAGAAAAGTAATCAATGTTAAAATCTTCGAGTATCACAATAATCAGATTTATTTCCATCAATTGATTGCAAATTTTTGTCAAGTCCAAGGATGAAATTATCAATAACAGTGTCACCAGGCAGATAGACGTAACATAAGAATATATTCTTACATTTTGTCGTAGAATTTCAAGCGCAACACTGTCAACCGCGGGCACGGTATAATCAATCAACGTATGATAAGTAATGTCTTGACGGATGTAGATTAAAACACCACTGCCCATGGTCTTTTTGTTGCACTGCCTATCTTTACGAACGACTTTATAACCATCAATCTGGATTTCATTATTCTCAATCTCAGGAATTAACCAAATCTCTGATAAGGCCAAAACATCAAACTTATAGGTGCAGAGAATTTCCTTGACGGCATCGAATTTATTTAATAGCCTATTAATATTCAAGTGAGGTATCTTAAAACCTCGCTTATGTTGTATCTTTGGTTGTAAAGTTTGTGCAGTAGAAACGTTGAAACCGTGGTCAGAACAAGACATATCTTCAATAGACATTAAATCTTTTTGGGAAAGGAATAAGTACAGAAGCACAGAGAAATATTACACAAAGCGCAGAACTGCTAAACGCTCGACCACCGTTAGTCTAATAGACTTTAATCCGTAATTTTGAATTAATTTTTTTCCCAAGACAATAAGAAATATACATTAGACTGAATCTACAAAATCAGCTGGTCCCGATTGGATCTCAAAACTATACCATTCTGGCGCTCAAAAATTTCCTTCTCTAAACATTAATATCATTTCATGTTAATGAGTATCAGTGCCAAATATTCCTTGAATGGTTCCGTAGAGGTCAGATGAGGGCCATCCCTTGTGGGTCCAGTGTCACTGTAGGAGGAAACGGAGAACTCGGAGAAATCCTGTGCTGGTTGGAAGAGTCAAACTGGACAACACCCTTCTCTCATGTGAATAAGTTAACTTCAGTCAGATCTAAGCATAGTACCTGAATCGAACCCTAGTCACAGTGGCGAGAGACACGTGTACCACAACTATGCAACTAATACGCTACAGAAATGCTGAAAACTAATGTTGGAGCGAGTACAATACACTTAAGCCACACAAATTGTTGTCATTTTTGTAAACCTAAATCCAATTATTAAGACGACGTAATATTTTATTTAGTTTTCGGGGGTTTTATGTCACCTTGAACGTCGTACAAAGCACCGGTCAATCGGTCAAGGTAGTTTTACTCGTCAAGTCTTCTGCCCTGGACGAGTCAAGTTGTCTAGAGTTAGTCAGAGTTAAAAAAATCAAAGTCTGGTTCGACTACGAAAGAGCGTTAGTGACTTTGCGAAATATGGTAGGTATAGGAAATTGAGCATCTTATCACCTTTGTTAAATAATGTGCATAATACAACTTAATTCATTTTTACGAAAGCTAATTTTTACGAAATTTGATTTATTCCTGATTTAAGACTTTTTCACCGGGAAAATTTTTCCCCTCAAAAAGATATTTGTTTGAATCAGTTAGATGGTCTTCTCAGTTCCATCCAAGAGACAAAAGACAAAAAAAAAAAAAAAAACTCGCTTCGTGCGAAAAAACCATCTAGTGGTGTCCCTACTTTATTTTTGGAGGCTGCTTTGAACAAAAACATCTGGATTCCAGAAATATGTTCCAGTACAGCGGATTTGCGGACTTGGGCCAACTATTTCGGGTTAAGCCGCCAAATATCTCTTAAATGTGATCAAGTTCCTCGTCATTCCTAAGGCGGCCTAGCTGATTCATGTTTATAAACGCTACTCTAATTGTTTTATAATCTTTTTAATAATGTTTACGAAACTGTCACTTTTACTTCAAAATTAGGAGCACATGCGAACTGCCACACACAACGTATCTTTAAATGTTTACCGTAACTTTAACAAACTACCGACAGTGGAAATACCACTTCAGCGTAGGTACATTCTTGGAAGTGTCAAAATTCAAAAAGTTGGAATTGTGAATTTAGACAGGGGTATTTCCAGTTTCTGCTACGTAGTTCCTTTTTGTATGTGCCAATGACCCTGCAAGTCAAGTTATTTTTGACATTCATTTGACTACATTGCAAAAATCGCGCGGCGTAACTAGAACTTGCAGTAAACATGGTTATTGTCTTTCGAGCACTGGTTCTTAACCAGGGATGCCCTCACCTGACAGGCGTGACCAGTCTGCTAAGAGGCGTGACTTGTTTTACTTTTAAGTAAATATAAAGAATACAACCGTCTGAATATATTTTGTTTTCAAAATAACATTAGAAATAGAGAGGCGATGGACTAGGTGTACGATACAGCCATATTATACTGCTGTTTGGAAGTTGCTTTTTGATGTGATGACTTTGATATTTCAAATGTGAAGTTTTACCTCGTGTAACTTATTGTAATCCAGCACTTCTTGGTACCGACTTTTTTCTTCACAAGAACCTCATGTCTGAACATATTTCGCTAAATAGCCGGTAACTAATGATATGAAATTGACTATGGTGACGGTTACAGAATGTACCATGAAGATTAGCACACTTCACGGAGATTTTGTTTCTTTTTTGTAGGAAAGGTATTGTGCCAAATGTTTAGGAGGCTTGAATTAGGAAAAGTTGAGATTCCAGGCCTGACAATATCAATATGCGGAGCAATATGGGACGTAGATTTAAATCCATTACCCCATTAATTAACTTAGCTCTTTTAGTTTTCACACTTTGCTCCAATCTTGTTTACTTAACACTTTAATCCTTTGGCACATCCGTAAAAACTGTCACGAAGCAGAGCTGTCGTCAGGGCTATTCATACGATAGAATCAGACATCTCTGGAGTACTCTCTCCTCCGCAGAGGCGTCTTGCGGGTTACTGTAGAGCAAGCACAGAGTTAGAAAAACCGCTGAAATTTGAACTTCCCGCACTTCAAATTTCAGTGCTTTTCCTAACACTGTGCTTGCTCTTTAAAATATCAGCTATCGACTAACCAAGCGGGAAGCGTAATCTAATTATAAATATCAAAGCCCAGCCTAATATCTTGATAAGAGCCATTGTGAGACAAGAATAAAAGGAATCTTAATGTTTAATAGAGTTCTAACGTTTCGTAACCTACACAACTCCGTAACAAGAAGCCTTTCCGGAGAAGAGAGCCTTAAGGGGGACTCACGGATACACAGAGAGTGGCATATAAAATTTACTGGCTAGCAAGGTATTTTTGTAGTGAGAAACTTCTTTCTCAGCGACTGAATCAGTGACGTTGCAGTTAGCTGAAACGAAGTTTACCAATATTTCACAAACCTTATCAATCACCTCACGACTATAACGCGTTAATTGAACCAGCTATTCTTAACATCCGGAAGATACTAAAAGTCAGTTGAAAAAAACGCGGCAATGAAAGTCAACCAAAACATATTCGAAAACTTTTAATCAGTTTGCTACTTCACACAAGGCTAGTGTGCTCATTCTATAGAACTACTAGACACAGAATGCGTGTTTGGTTACGTGACAGGGGTAAATTGAACAATTTTTTTGTCCCTTACTAATCCGCTATATGGGATTTAAGGATCTGGTGGCCGACTGTCGAAAAGTGGCTCGAAAATAAGGCTTGTCTGTTGAATTTGTTTTCCTGTGAGGTGGCAAGAATACCACGTTCAGATCTACTAACCTAGTTTCTTCGATACATTGCAGTATAATATAAAGAAATTGTGAGCAATGTCCCAAAGAACCGTGTTTGTTTTTCTATTAAATAGTCCTGGGGAAAGTTTCTTTTGAACAAAATGGCGGATCTCGGATTGAAAATAGCGATCCCCATAGTTCACCACTCCGGATTACTGGCAAAAGATAGGAGCCTGCATTCTTTGTATAATGATTCTATGGCACATTTGAGGATAGTTGTTCTGTGATGGACTGTTGCCATAGCAATAGGCTGGTGGCCGTTACATTTTTTTGCAACTGGTCGTGATTGGGTCCAAAAGTTTAGGATTTTAACGATCAAAACTTCGCTTTCACTGGCTACAGATTCCATATTTTGTGAAACAGTCCTTGATTATACTCTTAATTTAATTAGCATTACCACTGAAATAATTACAGAAATCGTGACTATGTTCCGGGAAACGGCCCGCGTAGCTCAATTAGCAGAGCACTGCACTATACTGGACGGATCGCGGGTTCTAGAGTTATATCTTTCGGAACTCGTTCCGGCTGAGTCTCCTGACACTCGAAAATTAGCTTTCACTTGAATTAGATCTCATTTTTTGTGATCGAGTGGAAATGCCAAATATTCCTGGAATTTAAAGTGTTCGACATTAGGTAATTATCTTTATTTATATTGGACAACTTTATGACCTATAAATAACTGTTCTCCCGCGATGCCATTAACAGGGCCACCCTTCATGGATCTAGCGTTACTACAGGAGGAAACCTGAGTAGCCGGAGAAAATATGCGGTGCTTGGTAGAGTTAAACTGAACAACGCTCTTCTCACATCTGACGAAGGTAACGTTGGCTAGGCCCTGTTTAAGTGGGATTGATTACTTTCCTTTTCTTATCATTCCGTTCCAAACATTGGTGCGGAGAGACGAAGCATTCATACGTACCGGATCAAGTTCATCCGAACTTATCCAAAATCTGGATCGCGAACCTTAAAATGGGACGGTGCGGTTTTGTACCCCTTTCGTTCCCATGTGAACAGGTATAAAGCTCAAAGCAGATCCAGAATACCAAGTATCTACTGGTCTCGCTTGGATGACAAACTGATAGGGTCTTTTGGCGATGCGGAGAGTTTTAAGAAAAAAAGATGTAGAACTTCAAAGAAATCGCAATCATACCGTCCCCGTGTGAAGCAGGGATGTTTCCCCCATCCAAAATACGGTACAAAAATGGAACGGTACGATTGCGTAACGTGACCTTAACCGGACTCGAACCTTGGACACAGAGGTGAGAGACGGCCCTGCGGCTCGCTGTGTGGATCAAAGCGGCTGGTCAAGTTCTGTTTTGAATTTTGTTTTGATTTTCTGAGTCCATGGCGTTCCGCAGTTTGATCAGCAAAAATTTCCTTAGACTGTAATAGGACTTTTTTGTTCTGACAAAACGTGGCTATGGATTATTTATGGATTTTACATTTATATTATTTATATGGTTTAGCTATGGATTATGCCTCAATCTCATGTTTAATGCGCGCTGTATTTGACATCCATATTCTGAATTTCGTTGTAAATGGCAGCCGTAATGCCGTTTCGTATTTCTGTAAGATCGACGCAATTGCGTGGGTGATCCACAAACACAACACGCGGCTTTGTTGTATACCTAGCAATCCTTTCCGCCACTTAACCTAATACGTTTGCCTTGCCAGAACACAGTCCCCGGACAAGTGAAACAGTCTGCCGTTCACTCTCGTGTAAAAAATATATATATAATGATCCAAATGGCAACAATGCACAGTAAAAGGTTAAATTACTTCGCTGTTGTTTACTAAAACTCGAACTCTTCGATGAAAACCAGAAAAGATCAACAGTTTAAAGAACGAAGGATATAAGAGATGTGATGTAAGAAGATCCGGGTCAAAATTGGATTAAAAGTGTCAGGAGTTACAAAAACAAAGTGACGGGGATTCAATTCTTCATAGAGTTGTAAATGTTTTCCACTTAGCCGAAAGAGAATCAAAACTTTGATCTTTGTTTCGAGCTCAGCTCACGAAAAATAGTATATCCCCGTATTTCGTAAATGAAATATAAAGTTGTTCTTAGCGCTGGGCGCTATATGACCGCAATTACCATAACGATTGTCGCAGCACCGCAAAAAGTTGACCTTGGTTCAATTTCCTCCCGTCGGGATACTGCCGACAACGGACGTTGTGAATACTATCGTGACGACCACAAGAAGCTGTACCAAGGTCAATTTTTTTGCAGTGTTGCGTCTCGTTACGGCAATTGTGGTTATATGGACACTAGCCTAATAAACTTAACAGATACACACTTGAATGAAGAGCCAAGTGATGATGCTTTGGCATCAGATGTTTTTGATTGACCAACGGGGGTTTCTTTCCATAGGATTTTTCATCCTAAACAAACAAAATGAATTATTTGAAACCCAAGCAAAACGTTGAACGGTGAAAACCTTGTTGTTATTTTACACAATTATCACTTGCCTGACCTGACTTAGGAACACCTGTTGAAAATTCTACTCTCTGACGAGGGCCATATCCTTAATCCCCTCTGTCTACTAATGCAATCATATATTCGAACAATGTCAACGATCAAAGGTATGAAATGCATGTATGAATTTAAGCACGAGGAAGTTTTTGCTCGTTAATTTGTCTTCGGGTTTTGCAGTTTGATACTGTTAAAGGCTTAGACTAATTGTATTTCAGACTTGCTGAGCAAACTATTTATTTTTGTGCGTTTGAATATTTGACTTGTACTAAATGTAATGCACTTATTATGCCTGGCTGGATGAAACCTTCCTTTAGAAGGTTACTTGGTTTCTTAGTTTGAAAAGCTGCTGACGTTTGAGCTGCAAGATTTTCTAAGCCTTTAGGAAGTTTTTTGTTGTGTCACGATGTTTTACTGTTATGCCGTTTGGGTGTCACCTGTTCGAGATTTCTGCTGGAGTCCTAAAGTTATTCGATATTATGATGATGATTATTATTATTTTTATTGTTCGATTTATTTTTCTTACATCTTTGTTTGGCTGAAAGACCGGTACGTCACTTGCAAGTAACTTTCTGCCTTCGTATTGACTAGGCAACGTTGTTTTACTGCAAATAATATTCTACAGGTTAGCCAAATGCAAAACTAAGTTAAACAAAATATAAATCGAATAACATCGCTGTTCAATTCCAGATCAATTATTTTCATGTGCCCTCGGCATCAGCCAATAATTGATCTGATCCCCTCTCTCCACTTGGTTAAATAGAAAAACTGAATTCGATTTTGTTGGATTCGATAGCGTGACCAATCAAACTTTGCTACAGAAGCTTTACATGTCATTTATATACGTTCAAAATTATATCTAACCCTAAACTCCAGGAAACAAAAAGTAAACGAAACTTGATTTCCGAAACCCTTGCTGGTTTTAAAGACTTCTTTCTCAAGACAAAACTGCGCATGGTCACCGAAAGCGTGCTTCGGAAACAAAATTTGGGGACCTTGTTATGATACGCTTTAAATAAAATTACAGAAACCTTTTTGTTTACGAAACTTTCTTACATGTTATCGTAGGCTAGGAGCCAACGGTGGAGTTCGGCGCTACCAGTGGATCATGGTACAAACCAGTTCAAATAACAAAGGAAAACATGATCCGTCCCCGTCACGGCTCAGGTATTTCTTTTGAACTTTGTCCTGATTACTCACGATTGTCTTCTAGGGTCGAACTCGTCTGTTATACCAGCCTAGGTGACTCATTTCACAACTATTTTACTCCGGCCAAAACCATGGCGAAAATCATGTCAGAACGGTGCATGTTGGAGGAGGGCATGCATGATTTTTTAATTTCTTAGTTGGAAATTTCAATTTCAGACGGGATTCAAGGCGACGTCTGCAGCCTCCCTTAGATGTTTTCGTGACACATTTGTAGTACACACGTCTCTCCTGTGTGTCGATTCCAGTTTTTTGCAGTGGTCTGATAAATTAAAGTTACCTTAATCACATACCATAAGAGTGTTGTCCAGTTTGACTCGACAACACATCGCAGGCTTTCTCTGAGTACTCCGGTTCCCTCCTGTAATAACAGTTGGGCACACTAGGAATGGCCTTCACTGGACCTTTCAAAAGAGAACAATCTAGCTAGATGACAGGGTAATTCACTAATTGTGGCACACTTTTTTGTTTCACGATGATACTTTAGGAGGAAAACTAGCTGATTCATATAGATATAATAATTTTCAATGATTGTGACAAATGACATAACATAACATGAAAGCTTGGTGTTAGTTTAACAGATTCTCTGTAAACGACTCCACTTTGCTAAAAAAACACGGGGAGTGTATCCCTCATCCCTCCAGGATAGGGGATATCCTCAGCACTTGAAAACGGCTATCGCCTGGGGCTATTCGTGAGGCTATTTTCCGCTAAGACAATTTTATCCAACGAATCGATATGAACCGTTTCCTAATTACCTTGCTCCGTTTTCTGTGACTCATGCAATAGAGAAGATCTCTTCTAGAAGCCAATAATAAGTGTATCAATCTAACATATACATAAATTTCTAAGGCAGTGCAGTACCTTAGGGAGGCCATGACACCATTGCCTCCCTTTAAAAGATACGCCAGTAGCAGCCCGCGAAGATCGAAACGCTTCTTCGAAAGCCCAGTAATCTGAGTTATTCTTGTTGAGCATTCTAAAGCGTACTTCCAAGTAAAAAGAAGTATTAGATTGTATCAATCCATTATAGTTAAATATTCGAACGCAAAAAAAATGGCTAGTTTATTTGCAAATGGCACTGGGGGTGTTTTGTTTAATTTATTCTAACACCATCCTCTGGGTGATTCTCCAGATAATGAGCGGACACGATGCTCTGTCTTTGGACAAAAGTCTTTAGTTTCAACTGGCAATAGCCGTAAGCGTAAGTGATGCCAAAATGTGCTGACTAGTTGGCAAATTCTCTCAGGTCTTGACCACGCACGAAAGCGATATGGTAATAAATTTGTTATAGATGACATATGATGTATTATCTATGATATATCAAATGATATGATATATTGACTAACGCTTAATGGAGTACCAGGCTTAAGTATGTCAACTTGCTCTGTACATGCTGCCAGGAAATTGTCTCGGTCAAAAATCTCACAGGAAATTAATGACGAAAAGGAGACATAGATGCATTTATGTTTCAGCTAGAATAAATCAACGTTGTACGCAACGTTGTCCAAAACTCATTGGTTTTGGACAGTTTAATTTTTTGAAAGGTTGCTTGGTTCTAATTGTCAGAGTGAACATAGGATCGTAGAAACACCACAGAATTTAACCGTTTCTACAATCCTATATTTACTGTAGACAATTTACCTACAAATATTCGCAAATAAGCAGGAAGGATAATCAAAGCAAAATATGGTCATTCCAGGTAATCTCTGTTCCAAATGAAAACGAAAGTCAACCGTCTTATTATTATGAATCAAAAAAAATCTTTCAGACTTTTCCAATAGTTTCTTGTCAGCATACTGTCGGAGCCTGGTTCAGGGTAGGATGATGCAATGGTTTGCTGAAGGCGCACACTCTAAAGTTGAAACTTGGCAGGAAATGTTTTAAATGTCAGAAAACGAAATCCCTTTGTCGGCTTAATATTCGAAGTTACAGCAAGTGGATTACATTACTTTTAACTTAAATAATAACGACACTATGCGTGGATTCAAAATTTGGGGTCACGGGATACGAATATACTGCATTTTATAGATTAGATATACTAGCTCTACTGGGTATATCAAACGCTATATAGTGTGACGAAAAACCAATATGATATATATTCATAAAGTTAAATATAATTGTATTGATACTTGTATTTATGTAGACCAATTCCATAAATACCACAATGCACACTTAACACGCACAGCCTCGACTTCATTCTAATTTCTATTCAAAAAGTCTAACTCGGGACGACCAGAAAAACTGAACAGAATTCATAAAAATTAAATTGCGGCGGTACGTATAAAGTGATGTACAGTGGCATTTATGCAGTTGGTCCATTTTTTCATTTTTAGATTATTTGCCGTAGAAACCTCGATTGCCGACTTCTGGGATCTAATTTTTTATTTCTTCTTCATTTTGATTTTCAAGAATCGTGGGTTACATTTTTTTGCTTGATATCTCTTATCTCGCAAGAATGTGTGTCTACCAGACATCAAGTTATCCACTTGTGAACTCCAGCCATCATGTCTGAGTAAAAAAAAACATGGCCAGCCGATGGTTTGAAAAAGTATAAAACAAAATATATACCGAATATAATCATCTTGTAAAACTCAAGATATGAGTCAAAAAAACGAGAGAAAATGTTGAAATGGTAATATTTCGAATTTATTGCAAATTCATCATCAAATCAAGTGACTTGAATTAAATAACAGCGGTCTTTTATATCTAAAGTTGAGTGACGACATCATTAGAAAAGAAGCTAGATCTATTTACATCTCAGCTTGGCAACGTCATTAAGTATCAGTGTGAGAAGGATTAAGAGAGGTGAAAAGAGGTATCAGCTGAATAGCGTCAACTCTTTGCCAGTTTTGAGACCGGAATTTAACTCTGGTGTGTCAACTTTGATTAAAAGAGCTTCTAAAAACAGTAGAGCATTGGGTGTAGTAGACCTACAAGAGTGAAGGATTTTGAAGTTGTTAAAAATAAGATTCTTAATGTTGGGAGAAAGTGGAAGAAGAGAGTGATTGGAATGTAAACGCTCAAATAAATCGTTTAAATCAGCCAGATGTAATGCGTGTTCACAATTAAGAAAATGCTGAGCTACTACACACTACTGTCTTGTTTTTTGCTATGTTCGTAAAGATGTTTTTGGAGGCGGCGATATATTGGTAAGACAGGTCATACCTCTGTTCACCTCTCTTAATCCTTCTCACACTCTGATAATTAATCATTGACGACCAGTGGACGTTCGTCAAGCTCGTTATCTCAGAAAAACGATTTCTGAGCCCTAGACCGGAATCGAACCCGCAACCTTCTGATGTCCGGTAAGACGGTCTAACCATTGAGCTACCACAACTCAGATGGTGAGCTAGGGTGCAGGTTTGTTATATGGACTGCCTAGGCGGAAGTCACGATATGATAATAATGATGGAAAGACTTAATGCTGAACGCAAACTTGGTCCATGTGGGAGCTTGGTAAATATCCGCGGACTAGTGGATTGAGATAACGAGCTTGACGAACGTCCACTAGTCGTCTGATATTTACCAAACTCCCACATGGACCAAGCTGAGATGTAAATCGATCTAACTTCTTTTCTAATGACACCATCACTCAACTGTAAATTTAAAAGACCGCTGTCATTCAATTCAAGTCACTTGGTCTGATGATGAATTTCTAATAAATTCGAAATATTACCATTTCAACATTTTCTCTTGTTTTTTCCCTCATATTTGGAGTTTTACAAGATGATTATATTCAGTATATGTTTTGTTTTATGTCTGAGTAAGCTGTCAGCTTTAGTTTGATTGGACCAATCAGTAGTTGGCCCGATGTAATGGGTGTTGGATGCAGGAAAAAAAAAGGCCAGGCCACTTCGTCATTTTAGTCATCAGTCCGTGATTCACACTGGATGGACACGCGAAAGGCAGAGAAGATGAAGCCTGCACTGGTTGCTCTTTTGGCCCTGACAGTCTTGGCTGTGTTGACGGGTAAGCTTTATTTTATTATTTTGTCTCTGTGAGACATTTAATAAGCAATTTTTACCAAAATAAACACCTTCACAATAACCTAATGAACTAAATGGATTTCCCCACCCAACTATTTGTGCCTGCCTTTAAAAAAAGTGTAACTGTTTCGTTCAGTAATGAATGTTATGAGAACCTAAGGTTCCGTTTACGTTGAAAAATCTAAATGAATGAATCTTCTGAAGGCTGATCTCTACGATTGGCCTATACGATTGTTCGTCCTAGTGTATACGACTTAGACACTAGGGTCTTTGGCACGTATTGCTACATTCGCAAGCCAATAGCAAGCAAGAATTAGTCTCTTACGAAACAGTTACAAATGTCATGTCGATGAAGAATAGCATGCGACGATAGTTTTGTGAGGATAAGTCCTAATGGTTTTATAATTCGTGTTATCTTCCCGTTTTGCCCAAATAACTTACTGTAAGTTACAGACCTACTGTTAATTATTTGTTTTACTGTTTATGGTCATATAGCAACCTTCACTTCTTGCTAATGGGTACAGCGGGGGATTTGAAATTGTAGGTGAGATTTTGCTTTCGACGAGGCAATAACGGTTGCTATTTTTTCTAAACGATTGAAGACTCCATCATTTACTAAAGTGTTTTCGTGCGTCATTATGAACACCACAGGTAACTCCCTGTTAACGGAAATCTGGTCTCGGCCATTTTTTTCGATCATATCAGTGCAGTCAAACCTCTACTGATGTACACGTACCCTCAGCAACGCACTTAATTTCACAAAGGGAGCGAATTTTTGCTCTGGTCGACATTTCACGCCATTACTGTCATCGGACCTCTCAACAGAGGCCACCTCTCGACAACGCAAACGCCTAGCATTCTTCAAGTCATGACAGCAACACAGTTAACACCTGAAGGAATTTGCTTTTGAAATTAAATAACCTCCGTGACGGTAACCCGGTTAAGAATTGTAGGAATTTGCTTTCGAAATTATAATTTTAGCTGAGTACAAGGTCAGAAAACTTGATCCATTTAAAACTGAATTGCTTTGATCCACTTACTGATCATCATCCTTTGTCAAATAGGGCATTTTATCTCATTTGATGACTTTTCTATTTTAGCTAGGGGCACTTCACCATTGAGTTATTTCTTCAATAAAACCTTAACATTCCATCCTCACTAACTTTACTTTGCGTTAAATCTTTCCTGCCACCTCTGTCAATTCTCTGTCTAAGTAACTGGTCGGATTGTCTGGTCTCCTAGCCGCAAATTAGCACATTCTATTTTTATAATCGACCAGGCTAACTGGATTGACTGCAGTCACGAAAATCTTCCTTCAGCAGTCAATGATAATTTGAATTAACTTTGAGCCGTTTCTGGTATCAAACTGAACAAATTTGGCATTGGAAAATTATTTCTGTTGTGTTATAATACAGCTATTTCAATACCTCAGTAAAGTGATTCAGGCCGGCCACTTAAATAGCCCCTTAATGTGATTACGTTACGCGTTGAGTAACCAAATTTTAGTAAATTCTGTAATGTAATCTTTACTGGACCCTTCTTGTCAGGTATCTACAGCGCCAATATCATGGCAAGGGCAATAAAGTTTCTCACAATAACTATATCAATAGACGTTAAACAGTTAATGGGTTGGTATACAAAAATTGGATCAAAATTCTGGAAATTTTTTTAGTTTTCACTTATTTTACGATAATGAACCTACAGGGCTTTTACCCCCAGAAAAAGTCATGGGTACGAGGTTGGTCACGAAGCTCAAACCGCGGAGAATCACAATTCAAATAATATGTAATTTTCAGGGATTTTAATTCTGTTTCCCTTCTCGAACTATTTTTTTACCTTCTCGATCATATTTAGAATAATTATGTGATTTGGAATTATGCATCAGAATAATTTATAGTGAAGATTGTTCCGCGAGGTCCAGTGAAATTTTATATAAGGGCCCAGTTCGTAAAAAGTCACAATGGTGTTACCATAGAAACATTTTAGTTCCCAGTTCCCTTTTGTATTTAAAACAATATATTTATTTTGCCGAGTTCATTATGTAGAGAACACAAATTTCAATTTTTGAGCCCTTTAACTAAACTTGACCACTCCAGAAACGTCGGGTAGCCTGAGCACGAAGACTGCTTCGCAAGGGTTACTGGGATTATTTGGGGTCGACGCGGGAAATTTAAAATGGCAACTTCAGTGCGAGAATACTGCTCAAACTCAGAGAAAAGTTTTCTTAAAAGATGGTGTACAGGGAGTAAGGCATCTACAGATCAGTCTGGAAGAATGCACTGTTCCCCATCTCAGAAGATGACTGTTATGTAGAGAGTAAAAACCAGTGACAGAAAACCGAAACTTATCGAGAGGTTAGTTTCGCATGTGAAGCCGTATCCTATCTTATGACAATATGATAAGAAGCAATTGCATCCTCAAGCATTTAAATGCAGGAAACAATCAGCTTTGCTAAAAATACGACGCCGAACACGGACGCCATTTTAATGATTTGTCCACCCAAAATATCCCAGAATGCCTACCAAGTTAAGCCTGGACCCAGTTTCCCCGAAGTTTCTGAAGTGGTCAATAACTTTGGCGATGTACTGTACCCCTGCGCATACCTCCCTATGGTAACCACCTTTCCACAACGGGGAGTAAACTCTATCCCGAAGGTGTCACATCCCCAAAATGGTACACGGACACTTTTCAAGTTGCAGTGAGAGCTAAAGTGCATTCCAACGTGGTTGTTTTGTTTGATGTAACAGGCGGTGAATTTTTTGTACTCCAAGAAGGTACATAATTAAACAACCCAAGAAAAATATACATTTACTGACCTTCATTTTGATGAGACGAAGGTCAGTGCATGAGGGTATAAATGTCTGAATCCTGGACAGTTTCCAGTCTAGTTATCGTATTTAATCAAGCTGGATGTGAATCAAAGAATTCATCTCAGTCCTCAAGAGGGGAGATAACCTTTCCTTAAGTAATGAGTTTGTAACATTCCCCATCACGACTTTCTAAATTTTCATCGCAGGCCAAACAAGGTATTATAGCTGGAAAGAACGTGTTAAAATGAGTAAGTGTGCCAAGTTTGAAACGATATGAGTGAATATGTGGGATGTTACAGGCGCCGAAAATTTTGTATTTTTATAATGATAATAACGTTGGAGGGCAAGTGGTTGCCCTCCATGCAAAATCACCGAAAGCTTCATGCAGCCGTAACTTCTCGGATATTCACTCCACTCGTATCAAACTTGGCACGATTACTGATTCCAACTCGTTCTATCCAGTCATATTTTTTTAGACTCCGATGAAACTTAAAATTTCACGATGGGGGTGCTTAGCTCCTTAGGTCAATAAAAATTGATTACATGACCCAAATTGCTTGAGCTTAGGTTTAAACGAATGTCAGATCAGTGTCCTGCATGCAGTGTTGATAGACTGTACCACGTTAAACTGACATATATGATAATTGGATTGAAATGGTTCATTGACAGACGTAACAATTCATGAGGAAAACACGTTTCCATTCCACGATTCAACACTTGTATAAACTAAGAGGATCTTACCCCTCACATTTCTTCAAAGCTGTTTGTGTAATATTATAATGGAATACATCAAAATCTCGGGAGACTATTTGACCCATGGATCAAACGCCGTGGATAGAGTTTCCGCCTCAAGATTAGAGAAACCTGAAACATTAATTGAAAGTTCTGAACCGACTAGAGGCGACCCCTCAGTCAGTGTCGCTGGGAAGGGAGGGCGGAGAAGACAGCGGGTGCCCCCGAAATAATCTTCAAATCCATTTTTTTTGTTGGTGGGAAATCCATTGACACAACGTTTAGGCGAGTAAATTTTAGTTTTGTTGCTCAAAAACGGGTTCTAGTGTTCTCAAAGTCGGGTTCTAGTGTTCTTAACAATTAAAATCTCAGACGACTAGTAGACGTTCGTCAAGCTCGTTCTCTCAGAAAAACGATTTCTGAGCCCGAGATGGGAATCGAAATCGTTTTTCTGAGAGAACGAGCTTGACGAACGTCAATTAGTCGTCTGACATTTACCAAGCTCCCACATGAACTAAGTTCGTGTTCAGCATTAAGTATTTACATCATTGTCATCATATCGTTACTTCCGCTTAGGTAGTACATATGACGAACCTACACCCTAGCTCACCATCTGACTCGTGGTGGCTCAATGGTTAGAGCGTCCCACCGGTCATCAGATGGTTGCGGGTTCGATTCCCGTCTGGGGCTCAGAAATCGTTTTTCTGAGAGAACGAGCTCGACGAACGTCGACTAGTCGTCTGATATTTACCAAGCTCCCACATGAACAAACTTTCTGTTCAGCATTAACTATTTAAAATCTTGCCGGACACGACAAACCACGGCCAGACAGCTATGATTCCTATCTGTAATTTTACAGAGGTACAAAGCCAAGTCACTTGAAGTCGATAAGAACATTCGAAAAATCCTAATTATGAGCAAAATTTGATTGACAGTGTCAAATCGTACAATTCGGTTAATAGGAACACAACTCCCATTTAAAGGAACCGAAGCTTACTACTTTTCGGTAATGCATAAGATGGTATGATCGATTTTGTCTTTTACCCAATCTTAGATTTTCTGTTGTAAATAATTTTTTGATATTTTGTTTTGTTTAGACTCGGCACCTGCAGATGCGTCGGGTAAGTTAATTTATTTTTATATACTGACATTATAAAACAAAACATATACCGAGTATAATCACCTTGTAAAACTCAAGATGTGAGTCAAGAAAACAGGAGAGAATGTTGAAATGATAATATTTCGAAGTTACAGCATAATAATGTAGTGTTACGATATGAATAAATTATAGCTGTTTACAAAGGCGGTAAGCTAATTGGTGCTGGTGTTGACAGAATAATGACAATAATAATGTTTCATAGTTGGCACCGACTAAGATATCATAGGTTGACAAAAGTGTTGATGTGTTGAACTTGAGTCTTTAATTGTGGTTTTTTATTTTTACTCGAGCTAAAGCGAGAGTCATAGTTTCGGCTGTTTTTTTTTTTTTTCGCGCAAGACTTAGTCTCCCACGCGGCCTGTCTGAATTTTGACCAATCATAGGCACATGCGATTAATTGCTGTCATCTCATTGGCACGACACCCCTTTAGCTCGAGTAAACGCTTAGTAAGCGTCTTGTTGATGTATAAGTTCAATACCTCAACACTTTTCTCAACCTATGATATCTTAGTCGGTGCCAACTGTGAAACATTGTTATTGTCATTATTCTGTCAACACCACCACTAACTTACCGCCTTTGTAAATAACTATAATTTATTCATATCGTAACACTACATTATCATGCTGTAACTCTATTTTGTTAAACTGATGATGGCCTATGTAGTGCCGAAACGTATCTTTTAAAAGTTGTCTCGTGTGTTTTAAATTTATAATAATGTTACTACTAACTAGAAGTTGTGGAAATACTAAGATGTTATAACGCTTGTTTTAAGACTAGTAAGCACAGTTTAGTTACCGAAAGCGATGGAACTACGCTGGTTATTAAACGCAACGTGAATTTCACTGTTTGAACGTCTTTGCGAACGTGAATATTCGATCGTTTGACCACTACAGAAACCCCGAAAAGACTGGGGTCTAGGTAACCTGCACAAGTTTTGATTGGCAGAAGGTTACAATGACCAATCAGAGCTCGCACTGTTTACCCAGAACCCAGTCCTTCTGGGGGTTTCTGTATATGTCAATGCATATGTCCTCATAAATTTGAAATCACGTCGTTAGATAAACGTTGCCATGACTTTACATGGATAACAACATCTAAAATTTTACTTTTTTTATGTGAAAAAAAAAATCACTGAATTAGGCTGTGATAACTGATTTTGAAACAAGTGAGATCATGCGGAATTTTAAGTTAGAATTTCCAAGATCTTATTGAATGTTTTTTTGGTGCCGTAATTCGTTTTTTCATTTTTGGCTTGTTTTTTTTTAGAGACACCACCGGTAGAAACAACAGGTAATTTATTATTTTCTATAGCATACTATGCCATGCCATGCCATGCCATGCTATGCTATGCAATGCTATGCAATGCCATGCCATGCCATGCCATGCTATGCTATGCAATGCTATGGATTGCCATGCTATGCTATGCCTTGCACTGCCATGCCATGCCATGCCATGTAATGCTACGCTGTGCCATGCTATGCTATACTATGCTATATAGTCTACTTACTATGGTCGTCGGACCATACTAAAATACATGAGCTTGAACTCCATGAAAAGTCATGTAAACAGGTTAAAGTTTTGTGAATCTGTGATCATATAACTAAGTTTACGCATAAAACAAATACGAATCACAAGCTCTCTAACACATCACTACCACGTGTACTGACTGTTCAGAACTCTGTCCCATACAGTGGCGTACGTTTGTGCTTCGGGGCCCCCGGCCTTAAACTATTAGAGGCCCCCCAATCCCCACGCACCCCCTGGAATAAATCAAAGGTGCTACGAGAACAAAATTAAAACAACTGATCATGTACACAGATTTGTATAATCTAACAGGTGCGTAACTCGGTGTAGCTTGGAAAATTACAGGGAGTTGAGTGTCTGGCTGCTGACACAATTCTTCGTGATTCAGTACATTATAATTCTAAACATATCACGATGCAAACTGAATTTTATCACATCAAAATTTTTTATCAGGGACCCCCTTACAAAACTTTGGAGCAGGGACCCCCGGCTTTCACCGGGGAGAGCCCATAGGAGTTACGCCAGTGGTCCCATAGTCTGTATGTCCGTTTGACGTCACGCATTCTTTGCTTATCAAATTGACTTACTAAATCAACACCCCCCGCCTTACCTCGTCATATCAGCATTATTTTGATAAGAACCACGCACCATTTCTAACAGTTTAACGAAACACAAAACAAAACAGATCCCAAAACATGTCATTCTTAACTAGTAATTCAAGTAAAAAAAGAATAGACAAACAAAAATTTGATAATAATTTGACTCTATTTCAGGTTCATTATCAAATAATAATAAAAAAAATACGAGGTTTGATAGACCTTGAAATAATATCGAAATATTGTTGTCTATGGCTTGAGTAGAAGAATGAACTCGGGTGAATGATGTAGTTGCTACTCTGAGTGACGAACCATACCGGACAAGTAGAGAAAACTCTACTTGGCCCGGCAGGGATTCGAACCCG
>JBAHVQ010000363.1:464036-490011 GCA_036872915.1 Nanipora kamurai | reverse complement strand
TATATATACCTCTTTACCTTTATATCTACTACTTATATCAGTCGAGCCTACCGCATGTTGTTGGTCCATTTGAGATTGTTGGTTGATTGTATTTGAAATTGTTAATCCACCTAAGTTAATTATTTATTTTAATTTTTCTCAAAAGGCGAACCCGGAGAACCAGGTAAGAATTGTGTTATTACAAGTACGTACCTGAGTTAGGATCAAAGTTCACTGATGCGGAATAAATTATGTTATAACCAAAACTTATGTGGAAAAGGTATACAAATGTTTATGGCTGAGTATCTTTTTGTGCGAAAAAGAATGTCGAATATAAAGTTATCCTAAATGGTCTGTGGTTTTCTGCTATCTGTGAAAGTACTGTGGTTGGATCGATCTTAATACATTGCATGTAGGCTATGTATAGCTTTCACAGAAATCGCTTTTAGGGAAAGGCAACAAATATCCATTTCTGCTCATCGCTGAACTGAGGTAACACGTCTGTGGCTAAAGCCCAACTCAATTGGCAACATTTTCCTCGCATACTGTTTTTCTTATTTGTTTCATTGGCTCTCGGGAACCCGAGATTTCCAAAGAGCCAATGAGAAGCAAGAAGGCAATATGCGCATTACTTGTAATTAATCATGTTATACAATTTTTTGGTATTCATTCAGAGGATAAAGAAACATATAAATCTGCAGCACGCGTGGTCATCCGCCATTAACACACGTCGATTTTTGCTTTTATATCAGTCGACGAATGCTATAACTTACCGTGGTTTGTTGGGCCATTTAAGAACGTTTGCTTATTCTTTTTGAAGTTGTTGTCTCGTTGACGTCTTTTATTTGATTTGATTTTTTTTCGGAAGGTGGGCCAGGACCACGAGGAGAAAAAGGTAAGAATTAATAAAAAGTTGAAGATGTATTCAAATGCAAATACCAACACGGATCTTGAAATAGATATTGATGTAGATGTAGACGTAGACATAGACATAGGCGAAGGGTTAGTTCCGGATGCAGATTTTTACCAATGACTTACCATGTGGAAGTCTCAAGCGAAGAATGAACATAAGATCCAACTCAATATAAGATGAGGAGTAATCTTTAAAAAACATAGACAAGTCACAAATAGGTTTTATGTGTGATGTATCAACACACACGTTTCGTTACCATCGTGCAACATTATCAACAGGTCATTGAAGAAGCAGTAATCCAATATTTAGATATATTTACAATTGTTAACAGCATTTATCAAATTGATGAATAATTAATGAGAGCAGCAAGCAATCAAAACGGAGCATTCAAGTCACATGTATACCTTTTTAAATCTCAATAAAGATCAACAGTCGGACATGAGTGATCTTTATCAAAGTTAAGAATACTAATTCGCCTTATTAGTATTCTCTATCAAAGTTAAGAATACTAATAAGCTTCATTCTATTGTTCATTTGATAAGTAAGTTAAAATATTTGCATCTTATTATTATGGGCATTTACAACGGCTCGCCTTCAGTTCGCCATTGTAAGTGCCCATAAAGATCGGCCGCTATTAACCATTACATAAAAGAATAGTGAAAAGCAAAGCATGGGGAGAGAAAACAGTTGCCTTCAAAAAGGTAAAAGGTTTTCGACATTTGAAGTTTTCGAGGTCTGAGGTATTTGCGGGTCAAGGATTTTTTGTCGCCTCTTTCTTTCCTCAGCTATTGGATGTTGTACGATGACAACGAAATGGTTATGTTAATAGATCTCTTAATTATAAAACTCTTTTGAAACCTTCCTATTTCTTTCATCTCCGATGATATTCAATGTCAGCGACACATTGTTACGAACGTAATTGTGGTTTGTGACTTTGTAGGTTTCTGCGTGGCAATTGCGAGCGATAGATAGAAGATGATGAAAGTTTCCCGAAAGGTCTTTTTTTAGTATTGGTCACGCGCCCGAAGTAATTCGCTGAATTGGGTGGTATTCAACAGCTTTATTCAGCAGATAAAATTTAAATTCGGTTGCTAAAAAGATAGGTGGCGCTGTTCACCCATTGGAACTTATTGGGTGCTCTGGGAGTGTAAGAGCATGCATATTTCAACCATATCAACACCACACTCCAAAAAATCCCTTCAATTAATCGTACCCCAGTTGCTTTTGTCATATTTTGTTGGGTTTTCTTCTTACAGGATCTCCAGGCTTATCCGTTATTGACCAGTGTATACAGGTGGTATCGGAAGGAATTACTGCAAAATGCACCGGAGACACTCAAATAGTTGTGACTTGCTGTGGTGATAAAAATTGCTATGGAGCCTACCTTTCCGACCTACAAACCTGCGTTAATCCAAATATGGTTGCGAATACTAAAACAGTCGCCCTCTGCTGCGATGTTCAAGGAATTAAACCCGGTTTGTTCTAAAAGTGCGTTTAGATTTTCTTTGATCCGCATTAATGATATAACAAAGGTCTTTCCATATCATTTTTTTATATTTCGATGTGCCTTTAAATCAAAAGCATATTGAAATAAAAAAGTGTTCCTGTCAATGTTAATTCAAGCCAAAAATACAGTAAGCCGTTTGGAACCAATCTAATACGAAGTAATATATTAAGCACAAGAATGAATGTTTAACCCTGTGAAACTACTGGACTGCATGACCACAAGTAGTTTGGAAATTTATTCAAAAAAGCCATTAAAGGTTACCTTTGGAAAATCTACTCGTATTGATGGTTTGCAACCAATCCCTTGAAATTCAGACAACCAAACGGCGGCCATGTTGGTGTTACATGCAATAGCAGTTAATGCGATTCTTTGTTAAAGTTTCACCAACATGGCCGCCGTGACGTCACGTGCAAACCATCATTGTGATAACTTTTAGGGACAATTCACTAATAATACAATTCGTAAATCAACACTGTCGTAATAAATTTTGCATCCAGAAAAGTACAACATATGTTATAGTGACTGCAATTAATGCGACTGTAATTTTTTTCATAAGCTTTCGTTTTATAAGGGTGGAATGTTCATATAACTCTAGACTTCTCTGAACCTTTGCAAGGCTTTATGATGTAGCTATAGTACTTACATAGTTGATGATTAGATCCCACTCCTTCGTGAACAGAACGGGATTTTAATTGGCAAAGATCTAACACGTCGGTCATTTAAAGGGGCACTGTCACCAAACGCGCATTCGCTGGAATCTTGAAAAAGTTCAGGCTAAACTTCTTCAAGTATTTGTTTCCATTATGGCACCCACTGGGACTACGATCCATGCAGGAAGAGAAACCTCTGGACAAAAAAAGGGTGCACTAGTAAAACTGATTCTATTAAAAAGTGGCAGAAGTCACACCAAAGATTATATCTCGCCGAAAATATCTTCGAGTCTTGGATGCAAACGAAAGTCCCTTCGAAGTTCCCGCGGGGTGCGCGTGCGAGTTTGCGTGGATACAAAATTAACGCATGCGCTTCTCATGACAGTGCCCCTTCAGACCAATTTACAGGAGTAGACACTGTCGACATTTTATTAGACACTTATCTTCATGTAATACTTTTTTATGTAATTAGTTGTTTTACGTTAGGTTGATTAAGCTACCATGTAATGTTGTGAGTGAATAAATAAACCACTTACAGTAAAACACACAAAGTTACAATTTTATTTCGTATCTGAACTCGGACCGAATTTAAGGGTATTAAGACGTATTCCTTTGCTACACTGCACTTGTTAACGACAGGTAATACAGTCGCCACCGCTTATATGCAAATCCTTTTTGCCTACTCGATTTTTGCTTTTAAACGGGTTTTGCGTATAAGCGAATTCGTCTCCAGGACGCGCATCCAGCAAAATTTATTACCATGACGCAAAAAGTCCTCGGATTTGCTATGAAATGGGTGTCTCGCCTTTGTTACCGTATTATTACGTCACACTAACGTCATCAAAAGTCTTTAAAAACCCATATATAATTTTCGCCATCATTAAAGGTTATATTTTTCAAAGCCATTTGAACCGCAACTGCTATCTATGCAAAAGTACGTATTCGGTTAATCAGTAATCAAATTTTTACGTCGTCGTTGCGATTTTAATGTGTTTTTAACATTTCAATCGCTCTATGGCAGTTTTTACACCTTAAAATTCATACATAATTTCTCCTTGAATACAGCTCCGATTGTACTCATGATTTTATGAAATAATCTTAAATTAAAAGTATACATAAATTATCGGATTTTGTCCCCTCTTATGCCATCATAATTGACGTAGCATCAGCATTTCATAAAACGAGAGGGCTTTGCTAACATATACCAAATGCCACGTTTGATTCTCGTAGTTGGTTCTCGAATCTCAGATGCGCCATAAATACTTATGTTCACTCAAACCTTTGCTAGCAACGCGTAAACTTCCATGAAACCAAAGACTTCCGAACATCCCTAGAAACCGTAATTTTGAACAAGATGGCGAGAAAAGTAAGTGTAATATCGCAACTAGACGGCTTGCTCCTCCGTAAGTTTCTAAAGTATTTATTTGTTGCGGTCATCCTTTTACGTTGCATATAAAATTTCTGCATTTCTACTGCTCTATTTCCTTTGCCTTCATTCCTATCTGAATATCATTAAATTTCAAAGAAACTATTCTTAAGAGAAAAGTTACTTGACCTGAATGGGTAAAAACAGACTAAGTCTTTTTCCCAAAGATAACTGGGCAAAAATGTTCAAAAAGAAGTCTGAAAGTTACCAACGTGTTAATTTAGAGTCTTTTAAGTTGCTAAGGCGAAGTGATGCAGGGATTGCCCGGACCCGAACATTTTGGGGAATTTGTTTGCAATCAGGAAAAATGCTTGCAGTTGTCAGTACTGCGTCCGCACCATTATACCTCCACAACAGTAGCAGATTGTCGTGTTGGACTGATATATGAAAAAACAGCATGGCTCGCCGGCTTCAATTAAGAGTTACAAGGGCAGATTTTTTGTGCAGATTATAACCATATTAGAAGCCGTCATCACGTTGCCATGGCAAACAGCAAGTCGGCTTGAAAGCCTTTAAAATACCATTAGATTTGTGACCATCAGTAAATTAAAAACCTCAGGTTATTAGTCGATACCTTTTGATATGTTTTCTACACGTCATCTGGTCGTGTGAGTGGAAAGCGATTTCGAGAATTTCTTCCAGTTTTAGGGGTTTTGTTAACCCCTGAAATTAGAATCCTTTTCTAGCTGCTTCCAATTTTACGTTCAATAAAACTGAACAGTTCCCATTATTTCTGTTATATTTTTGAATGCGGAAATGTTACAAAATAATTGTTAAAAAGTTCACACGATAATTTATGTATTGACTTAAAAATCAGAATCGAATCGTTAAGAATCCGACTTGATAAAAAAAATCACAAATCTTTAGTCTAACATTGTCTTCTCAAAAGCCATTGAAAATGATCTTTTTTGCGCAACTTTCCAATTTTTTTGAACTTAATCAAATATGATTCTGTTCATTCCACGGTACTCCTTTGTAATGCAATATTTTCCGAAATATCTCTTCCATTACAACAAATATTCCTCATCTATATAAATTTTTACTAATACTACCTCAGAGCAGGCCGGATTAGAACTTACATCACGATAGGCATTCCTCTCATGTTATAACTTTGCCTCATCAGTCTCGTGATATCATGAATCAACGGATTTGACTGAGAGTATAATTATACCATACTGTTCCTAGCCTGCTCGCAGGCTATATTATTCTGGGCGTTTGACCTTCAGCTGGAAACTGACAAACACAAGAGCCGTACCCTCTGCTGGTCACTGGTCGTGCCCGTCCCTAAGGTCTAGTTTCCACGTGGCAGCCACTCGTCCAGCGACCGCGAAAGGTCGCTAGCGAACCGCCAACGACCAAATGGAAGCCGGTAGGGGCGTGTACTAGGTGTGTGGTGGGCATGACTGACAACGTGGTCATTACCAGGAAAGCGATAATACACACCGAGGGAGAATATTCTGAAGAGTGCAACAAAACTCGACGATATATTATTGCATTGCATACCACTTGACATCTTGCATGAAAGATGCGAATAACTGTAAAAGTTGAAGGTAGATGTTTCGTTGTTCCTTGTGGAGACGGTGATAAGCAAGTGAAATGGTTATTGTCGGAAGCCCTGAACAGGAGCCGTTCATCCAAGACATTGAACCATACCAGTGTTCACAATGAAGATTACCAACTGTGTTTACCTGATGGAGCAATTATTTGTCTGAGCGACTCCATTGAGGATGTACTTGAAAACGATGGCTTTGTCGAGTTAAAAAGTAAGGCACTAGCATCAGACAATTTGTTCAACAAACATTAAGTCAACGACTTCAGTAGGTTGTTGTTTGACCCGTGGTATGGCGTACGAAAATACTCAGCTTTAGAGTCCACCAGTGACAGAGAAGTGGGTTGTTAGAGGGATATACTCCCCCTGGAGGTTTTCGGTTCAGCCATGGCGTTGCCGCCGTACAGGTTGCATACACCAAAGGGGGATATTTTGGGAAATAAAACTCTCGGAACAGCCGTAATATACAACATATTTGTCCAGAAGAATCAATTACAAAGGCAATGAACTTAAGCATCTGGCTTAAATCCTGTACTAAAACGCACTCGAAGTCAAGCCATGACGACGACCAAGACGTTTCGACTAGAAAATGTATTTTAAGGCCATCGGCATTTCATCCTGTGTTTCATTGGCTTGTTTATTCAGGTTGGTAGATCAGATGAATTAGTTATAGTTGTGGAAATAATCCCAAATTAAAAGAAAATATCAGGTTTAGCACTCGCATTTTTTTAAATTGGAATATTTTATTCGAGAAAATATTGGTCCATAGTCGTATTAACATTTTCGGGATTTTTGTTAAAGAAATGAATGGTTAAAATTTACTTGGGATTACAGTACGAAAATGGCAGGCCAGGCTTTTGAACATTTCAACACATTTGGTCCAGTCATTCAAAATTTCAGTCCATTTAGGCATGACTTCCTTCATTGTTTTCAGTCTCATATTAGGGACTGTTGTCAGGAAAATCCAAGGAACGTGTCACTAAGAGAGAGTGTCTAGCGTCAAGACGGGAAACAAAGTTGGACATCACAAATACAATGTAAATTTAGGAGCAGTAGGTCAAGATAGCAACCAAACAGAAATTTGGTAGAGATGGTTGTCGTTACAAGGTTGGATGAATATCGTAACATATCAAAATCACGAGGCAGAGGACTAGTCGCACTTTGTATCTCCAGAATTTTGATAATGGCCAAGTAAGGATTAATCAATGTTCATGAGTGTGGTAAAGAGTTTAACATCGTCAGTGAAGCTTAACGGCCACGAGGACCTGTAGGCTTCCTGGGGACGTTCAAGTTTCAAGAGCGATTTTAAATTCTTTATCACGCGAGTGAACATTGATGAACCACCTAATCTCATAACTCACATACATGGATTTCTTTTTGAGTTTAACGTAGGAGAAAACGGTGGTTGTCAGAAATTAAAGATATAAACGCATTAGCATTCGATAAGTGCTTGTCACACCCTGTTCAAAGGAAAGCCATGCGTAGATAGTTGTCATCTCTTTCGTTGAGTTGAATACCGGATTTAACACTTCTGGGCCCAGTTGTTCAATACACCATAACTGCTAATCCAGGGTTAAAATTTAATCTGTCTTGGACATATTCTGATAAATTTAGTTAAAACCTTTTCGGAGAAAACCCTGTGTACATTTATACAATATATGAAAAGAAAACTTTAAAGTATTTCATCCACATAGTTTTCACGAATCCTGGGTAAAGCTAATTGGAAAAGACTACTGTATGCTATGCTCAGTTGATGTTGTTGCATCAACAATCTTACTCAAAACTTGCGAGTTAAGATTGACCTGGGAGTGGTGTTGCAGTTAGGATTAAGGTTAATTTTACGATCAAGGCTTGCATTTGGATTACGGTTAGTACCCATAGAATCCCAGAATTGTTCCTAAAACATAATGTCACTACATCAACTGAGTGCAGAATAGCTTCACTGAAACTAATCACTTTTTGAACAACCAGGTCCTGTTGCGGTTCTCCAGAACTCCCTAGAGAGATGAATTATCACCCAACTCTGTGGCAGACCCAGGAAAGGGACCAACCCCCATTTTAGCAGTTAAAAATCCAATTCTAGATCTTTATAATATCTATAAAACTGTTCACATGGAAGCAAGAAATAATATTTGCTGAAATTCTTTTTGTAGGAGTGGATAACCATGACCACACAGTGAACAGTGAAAAGTATCCTTACATAAGAATTATTGAGATTATATTTTTAAACTTCATTTAAACTTTCAAAGATCTATTCCCCAAAAATGTTGTCCTTTAACAAATGCAATTATGTAGAAACTGACTGATAAGAGACACGGGAAATTAAATAGCTGTTTTGTATACATTATAACTATATACAGTAGCAACTTTATTTTTTTCTGATGGTGTCGTAATTGATTTTATAATTGCAGTTAAAATGCTATTTTAATCTGGCTAATTCCAGTAAACCTTTCCCCATTATTAATGTACATGTACTGTCCCATTTAATTCTAGCTAATGCCAGACTATTTTCCTGTACAGAGGCACAGGCAAAGGGGCAATATGGCTACAGGAACCTCAATAATAGAAGTGGGAGTCAGGACTCCCAATATTTACAACAGCAGCTATTTTTTTGCAATTTAATTGATCAGGTGGGACCTAAAAGATCAGCTATAAAGTAAACATTTGTGACTATTTGGGGTGAAGTTAGCCAGTGGAACTCATTGGTCTAGATTTTTTCTTCACACTGCTCTCATAATGCAAGAAATAGTGTTTCAGTCAGAGCCTTATAAAATCAAAAAAATTGTGGTGGAGCATGCTCCTGCAGCCTCTGGAAGTGGGTTGTGCCCCCAATGACCAGTTGGTTCTTATATCTCTGCTGTGATTAATACAAAATATTTTACTTGTCAAGGGAAGATGTCTGTGACAGAAAGGAAAATCTCAGTTTCATCTGCCTTTTAATGCACAGAAATATTATTGTTTACAATATCTTAAAATATCCTTAACTCTTTTCCAGTATATCATACATCAGTTGGAAATGTCCTCACGGCAAGGCTATGTATTACACCCAACAGGTACATGATGGCATTTTTATTAGCAGTTAATATCCTGGAGGTTGGTGGTTGGGGAGACATAGTCCTAGCTATATTGGAGGTGGGATGACTGACCTCTCTGTGCCCTGGACTGATTGTGCTTCCCCCATCACTCACATACTTCAACTGGAAATTGATTGGTAACTAGAATAAAAGTGGATCAAGTTTATTCACTAAACTCTATATAAACTGACTGCCACTCGAAAAGTAAGGCCAAACATGGCTGACATGGGACCTTTTTGGTTGTTTCCCCCGCTCAGATTTTTCTGCTTTTTTGACCAGATTTTTCTCCTGGGTGTTGAAAATTAAAACCCCCATGTTGTTCAGGAATCCCTGGAACCCCCTGTGTAAATTGTTCTGAGAGGACTAAACACTAGTGTCCTAACCTGGGTGGGGGAATGACCAAAAGGTCTCCATGTGAGCCCTTTTTGGCTTCACTTTTTGATTAGCTCATTGACTGCAGACAACCTTTTAGGCTATATAGAGTTCAGTGGGTTAAACTTCCTCTATGATTGTTACCAATGCTTCATGTGTCAATGAAATTATCTAACACTGGCTAGCCAAACACCTTTTTTTAGTTTTTAGGACATTTCTATTCATGATTCAAAACAGCCACCATTTATCTTATGAGTAAAGTATTGCCAGAAATGTATGCTGATGTGATGTTATATTCTAAATCATTGCAGATAGTTTTGGATGGTTGCAGTTTGACTACACAGCAACTCGTACAGCTTGGGAAAGGAGAAGTAAAATTACAGGTACAATTGGACAACTGTGCTGAGTGTCTGACAAGTTTATGATGGTTCTTAAGCAAATATCACAAGCCCAAAGACAAAGATGTAAAAGTAGAGTGCTGTGTGGACAGTTTTCACTCTTTTGTGGCAGTAGTAGAGTACCTCTCCTCTTGACAAGTAAAATGGTCTGGCATTAGCCAAAGTGAAATAATAGAAGTCCCAGGCTGCCAGGAAAGAGTTAAACAATGTGCATAAATCTTAAGTCATTGTCCAATGAAAAAAAGAGTCAAAAACTTTTGCTAAACCTCATGTCATAGGTCATTGTGCAACTAAGCATATTACATGCACAAAAAACACTTTTTCTGATTTTTGATGCAGACTTCAAAAAACCTGGTTTGAATGCAAAACTTGAACAGAAAGTGGCTCAAAATGACAAAAGTTTCCATTGTACACTGGTGACAGGTATTTGTGTGGTTGGACAAAATAAAGCTGGATGGTAGCAGGTTGTCAGTACCTTTTGAAGGCTTCATCAGATCAACTTCAGTTGATCTGATGAAGGCTTTGCAATAAAGTCGAAATATTATTGCTACACTTTTGGGTTTTTTTAAGCTCATATCTTGAGTTATTCACAAGATGTTTATTTTCAGATTATGTTTTGTCTTATATTTTTTCAAGTTGTCGGCTAGCAATGGATTTTGGTCCAAAGAGTAACGTTTTTGGAATACTGGTTCTGTTTGAATTCTGTATATTAAATGAAAATGCACACAAATACTAACTAAATGTAAATTATGCCTCACTCACATTTTTGTGGTCGGTTGGAAAGTTGAAAAGTTGGTGGACTTGAAACTCCAGAACACGTTTCACTCTCTGGTGACGGGCCTTTTCTCGTAACGTTAGAATTTTCCGTCATATATTCGGCAGTCTACCAACCTTTTAACTTTCTGTGCTGTTTTATATGCTGCCTACGCAACAACCTACATTTTTACATTGTTCTCGTAATGTTGGATACTTTATTTTGTCATTAGAACTCCAACTAATTGGCTTAAAATCCCAATACGGTGTTTACTCGAGGAGTATCACCCCAGACCCCCTGATGCAAATTACTCATCATAGGCCAACCACACCTTTTGAATCCTGGGTATGCCTCCTGGAGATTACTTGATTTATTTCCCATTTCTTTGATTATGTAAATTGAAGGTATCAGAGGAGGCTTTAAGACGCGTGAAGGAAGGAAGAGATCTTGTAGAACAAATAGTCAAAGATCGCAGAGGTAACTTAGTATAAGAGTAACTTAATACTATGGGAAAAATTTTTCGTCAAAATGTTTCGACAAGATCAACGAACGTTCGCCAAACTCGTTTCCTCAGAAAAACAATTTCTGTTCCCTAGACGGGAATCGAACCCGCTACCTTCTGATGACCGGTGAGACGCTGATAATGAACCAACTTCGTGTTCAGCAATTAATATTTCAGTCATTATTATCATATCGTGGCTTCCACTTAGGCAGTACCTGTGACGAACGTGCACCTTAGCCCACCCTCTGAGTCTTGGTAGCTCAATGGTTAGAGCGTCTCACCGGTCATCAGAAGGTTGCAGTTTCGATTCCCGTCTAGGGCTGAGAAATCGTTTTTCTGAGGAAACGAGCTTGACGAACGTCCGTTGGTCGTCTGATATATACAAAGCTCACCACATAAACCGACTTTGTGTTTAACAATTAATAAAATGTTTTAACTTGCGAACGTTCATCAAGCTCGTTATCTCAGAAAAACCATTTCTGCGCCCTAGGCGCGAATCGAACCCGGAAACTTCTGATGACCGCGGGTTCGACTCCCGGTTCAGAAATCGTTTTTCTGAGATAACAAACTTGCCGAACGCTCGCTGGTCGTCTGATATACACTTTTACGTGAACCAAAATTTGTGTTCACAATCCAGTATGTTTTAAGTTTGTATTTTGAGATTGCAGTTTATGTTCTGACTTTACGTGCTCAGTTGATTACGACAATCGAATTCAATACCTGACCCAACACGGTTTGGTTTGACATAAGGCTTCTAAATATACCATTAAAATTTTTCCTGATAGCTTTAGTTTCATGGTATGAAGATACAGTAGCTTTGTGCTATTTCTGATACTAAGCTTGGATGTAAGTTTCAATTCTTATCAATTTTCAGTTGTTTATGGAATAAACACGGGATTTGGTAAATTTGCTAGAGAAGTCATCCCTTCTGAGAAACTGGGGTATGTACTTGTATTCTAAATTTCGTCAATCTTACCGTGATATATAATATATACAATGTAATTTTCATTGTACTAAATATAATATGCGTTTACAAGTAATGTTTGCTTCGGTTACCGACTGTTTTAGGGAGCTGCAAGAGAATTTAATAAGGTCTCATTCATCAGGTAAGAAATTGGACAACGAATTTTGCAAAGACTAGTTTCCACTAGAGGGAATTTTCCCCCGCGTATTGCAGTTTTCTTGTTCCTCGTTGGCTGTCGCGGAATCGATCGTTCCCGAGAGCCAACGAGACAGAAAAAGAATTGAAAGTAGAGTGCGCGACAAATTATGTGTAAAGCCTAATTTCCACAAGGAAGAATTTTTCTCGCGTACTGCTTTTCCTTTTTCTTTTGTCTTATTAGCTCACGGGAACCGAAGAGATCCCGAGAACCAATGAGAAACAAGGAAATATGCTGTACGTACGGAAAATTCTGCCTTGTGAAAATTACGTTTAAGATATTATTTCCTCTAAACGGAATTTTCCACGTGTACTGCCTTTTTCTTGTTTCTCACTGGCGCTCGGGAACCCTAGAGTTTCTGTGAGTCAATTAAAAACCAGAGAAAAGGAAGTACCAGTGGAAAATTCCGCCGAGTGGAAATTAGGCTCAGGAGGGGAAAAGGCTCTTTCCTTCCATCGGCGTCTGCAGACATTTTCCACGGGGTTAAAAAAAGTTTTTCTAGGAAGATCAAAAATGGACTTACTGGGCTAGCTCATTTAAGATCTGTGATCAATAATAAAAACTCACGACCAATAGACCTCTTCAGCTTCGGTGTTTGTTTGCCCATTTCAGATCACGTGATGTTACTCAGGGGGGGTTAAATTTAATGATATTCAGATATGTACGAAAGCACAATGATTAGAATAATAAAGAATATAAACATCACGAGGTCTGAAATGGGCAATTTATATAGGAAGCTGAAGAGGTCAATGCGAGTACATTCTGAACTTAATATCTTAACTCTTACCAGTTCATAAGTATAGATCCCGATCAACCTTTTCTTTTCAAAAGTACGTTCGTAAGTAGTCTACGATACAGTTGCAAAACTGGACAATCTAAGAGGGGGGTGTTCCCTTACCCCTCTTGTAGACGCCCGTGTTTCCTTCCCGTGCACGTTGGTCAGTCCTGTAGATCTGGACTTGTTGATGGACAGACTTGAGTCCAACTGTATTAAAAGTTTGTTGACTTCAATCGTGATTGGTAATAAATTTTAGCCAATGAAGATTAGTGATTGTGAAATTAACTATACGTACCAATCATTCGACCGATGATTAAAATGTGATATACAGTTATATATAACCGGGTCCAGAAGACTTGACAGTTTATTAAACAAACCATGTACCGCGGACTCATATGATGGACGACATACAACAGCTTCATCGTATAATAACTACAGGAGATGACGTACTGAAAACATGTTCAAAATCATGGTTTAGAGGATTACTTTGAGGGAAAGTCGAAATATTACAGTTTCAACAATAGTTTCGTCCTGTTATTGACGCGTATCATGAGTTTTCAAGATGACATTATTCTTCGGAATATGTTTTGTTTTATACTGTGTGTTCATACATTTTTCGCTTTTTGTTGCAGGTGTTGGAGAACCTTTGACGTCAGCGAGAACACGAATGCTGATGGCACTTCGTATCAATGTTCTTGCTAAAGGCTACAGGTTGGTTGATTAAAGACAAACCCATGTTGTATCATGTATGAACAACCTTGTTGGCTTAACATGATTGTTTTATGATGTTCATCCTTGTTACTTTGTCATGCCTGAACAACATGTTGTATCATGTATGAACAACATTGTCGACTTAACATGATTGTTTGACGCTGCTCAACCAGGCGGGAGCAATGTTGTTAGTTTGACAACGTTCATGCCCGTTCAATTCGTGTTATTAGTGGGTAACACGCGAAGATCTTCGACACTTCCACGAGAAACCACGCCAGAACGAACGACGACGGATTGAAGAAATGCTGCTGTTGTCACTTACACATGTGAATAAAAACACCAAAAATTCTCGATTCAACAAACTAAAATAGTATTGATTACACCCTCGATCATTCGAGTGCTAATGAAGTCGGACTGGCTTTGGCCTCGAAGTGAATGAGTCAAAAAAATACAGCTACCCTTTGAAAAGTTAGGAGTTTGATTACTTCATCGAGTTGTAACTAATTCGTTTTCTGGTTATGTTTCAGTGATCGGTTGATACACTTACTGATAAGCTAATCAATTGATATCAGATTAATTAAATATACTAATTTATATTGATTGGTAATCGAAAACATAATTTTACTGATTCCTGATTACTTTTAGTGGGATTTCAGTAAAAACTTTGAAACAGATCATTGACGCTTTTAATGGTGAGTTTTTGAATGTATACTCTGTGAAGTGTTCTTTTTGAACGGAATATCACGAATTCTCGTAGTATATTGCACAATAAGCGGTTTGTAATCATAGAATAAAAAGTCCTGATAAGTCTGGGCCTAAGAAAGGCCCTGACATGAATCGAAGCCCTAACTTTCTTGTTGGCGGTGTTGTGCTTTAAGTATTGGGAAAAGTGTTAGCTTAAGGTCCCTATTTACGAACCAGTACAGTGGACCCGCAGTATTGGTTCTTAAACAGAGACCTTAAACTAACGCAGCAGAAACATCAAGGAGCTTGCCCTTCATACAAATAAGGGTTCTGGGGACACAGTGTTAGTGCACGTGTTTCTCACCTTCGTGGTTGGGATTCGATTCCTGACTCCGTGCAGTTGTCTGATTAAAGTTACCTCGGTCAATTGTCCAAAGAATGTTGTGCAGTCTGACTCTACCGAACACCCCAAGTTTCCTTCGGATACCTCGGTTTCCTCCTCTGGACCCACGAGGGACGGCCCTCCTTACTGGAGCTCGAGGGAGAGCGGCAGTAGGTGATTTGTGAATACTCAATATGTTATCTCTTAAAGAAAATTTATATTTATGGGCTGCCAAAGCGGAAGCTCTCAGTGGTATCAAGGTGAATTGAAAGAGTGGTATTAATTAAAACTTGCAAGCTACGAAGCTTGTAAACTCATAAAAGTTTACTGAACCCTTCATCGGCTGACCTGTGGGTGGATGGGAAACAAGTTTAATTTGTCGTTGCCCTATAGACACTTAGAAAGTCCGCTTAGATAGCGTCTATACGCCACATTTTCACGAACCATTTCACATTCATTATCTGTTTTTGTTTCAGCTTCTTGTTTACCTTGGGTTCCTGAGCAAGGAACAGTTGGAGCAAGCGGGGATCTAGCTCCTTTATCCCATCTTGCTCTTGGCTTGATGGGAGAAGGAAAAATGTGGAGTCGAAAGAGCGGATGGGCTGATGCTGACTTGGTAAGTCATTTCCTTTCACACATGTCTCCCAAAAAAATTATCAGAGAATTCACTTCATTTTTATTGCAACCAAGAATCACCTTCCATCCTGATACACCTTAATCTTTTGAAGAGGAAGCTTGTAGAGGTATTTCCTCCATGCAATGATTCATAAGTGCATGGTTTAGCATTCAGTTGGAATCGTCTTAATAACAATACGCCCTGTGGGCGTTCACTCGGGTTACCGAGGGGTGAACTGAGGCAACACGGAGATGAGCATTTGATGAGCAAATGGCAAGGTTCTGAGATGCAATATACCACTTGTGAGGATTATTTTGAAAGTATAAGCAACTTTTTAAAGATTAAATTTGATTTTGGGGGAGCTGACGTTTTTAGTTTCTTGTTGACTTCGTAACCATTCCCATTTGCCTTTGTCCATACCTAATTCCTTCCCAGGGAAACAACAGGATGTACGTAATAACATAAAATATTACGTACAAAACGGTTCCAGAGGTCTGTAATTTAGAAATTTAGTGTACTGGAAAACTTCTGCAACGGGATACACGTACACTGCATTACTGTTTGACACACCAAAGGTGTGGAAACGCCTTTGTTATGGGTAATGGAGTTGTTGATGCTTTTTCTGTTGCTTATTTTTCGCGTATGGATGTTATCGCATCATGAGGTGAAACCAAGAACATAAACGATATTATCTCCATCGAATTATTGGTCCAGAGCGCAGAGTTTCGGTTACAAACACACGGAATTCAAGAGTTTGACACGAAGGTTACGTGCTCACGGTAATTATTAGTACCGTTCTGACCTTTCGGTTCACATATCCAGTCCGTAAGTTACGGCTAATTTTTATCAACCACTCGTTAAGGAAATATTTAGTTCACTTGTTATTTGGTAACTCCTCTAGTGCGGGTCTACCTCAGTGAGTGTTAGGGTATCTAAGCAAGAAGTGTATGACGAAAGCCTGGTTTCCACTTGCCGAATTTTCCGCGCACATTTACTTTTTCTTGTTCCTCATTGGTTCTTTACAACAAAAGAGTTTCCGAGAGCCAATGGGAAACAAGAATTATGCAATGCGTGCGGAAAATTCCGCAAGTGGAAATCAGGCTTAACATCACAGGCTAAACAAGTCATTTGAAAAACCCACCAAAACCTCGAATAAAAACAAATGTCCAAACCAACTCGTAACGATCGACTATGCCAAATACTACGCACTTTCTCGAGGCCTGAAGGGAATTTAGCCGAGTAAAAATGAGTCAAGTTCCCATTTTAAAACAGACATGTAATTTTCTATTGAACAAGACGTAGTTCTACATGCAAAAATTTTCCCTTAGTGTTATTTACAGCAGTCAATATGTGACCCGGTATCTGCGCCCCGCCATAAACAGCCCGAAGGGAAATTACTGTCAGTTCCATTATTATACGTAGAAATTAACCAATAGAGAGGATAGGTATAACAGGAGAAAGTACAACAGAAGACAGGAAGATGTAAGGAGGAGACTGGGAGGGGTGCAACAGGAGAATGAGAGAGGAAGAACAGGAGACAGGAAGAGACCCAACATGGGGACAGGGATAGATGCGACAGGGAGGGGTACTATCAGGAAAGTAGAGGTACCCCTGGAGGACAAGAAACGCTAGTAGAAAGGTCGGGATACAAGGAAAGACCGACGTTGTGGTGGGAGACATAACGTAGGAGAAAGATAAAGGTATATCAGGTGACAGAAGAAGGGTCGTCAAAAAATAGGGAGAGGTTACCAGGAGACAGACGGACACGTTGATATAGGAACATGGCACAACATGAGGAAGGGAGTGGCGTTCAAGGACCCAGGGAGACGTACAAAAAGGCTCTGGAAGGGAGAGCCACATCCGGGGACAGAAGGGTCACAACTGGACCAAGGAACGGGTACACCTTGAGAAAAGGAGAGGTTAGATGGGGGTAGGGTAAAGTAAACCCCAAGAAAGAGAGAGGTACCATAGAAAACCGGGGGATTGTACCAGGGAAAGGTAAACAGATGTTAACACAATTTTTACAGGTACTTGCAGCTAATGGACTCAAACCAATAAAACTTAGACCAAAAGAGGTAAGAATATTTTGCTGTTATTTAAGAACTATGGAAGAAAGTCAAATAGCTACGTCACTTAGTTACGTCACTTAGTTACCTCTCCACCAACCTACCTGTCAACCTAAAGGTCGAGAAATTGCCGGAACTTAAGTGTAGAGAAACTGACGTTCAGAGCGAAGGCCCAAGCGTCGTTGTCTTACGTTTCACTCCGACGAAGGGCCTTTGCTCGAAACGTCAATTTCTTTACATTTAAGTTCCGGCAGTTTTGCGACACTTTTGGTTATCTACAGGCCGTTCAATACTGCCGACGTAGCTCTTTACTTTTGTACTTATCAACCCGCCTTCCAATCTACCTGTCTACTTAACCACCTGCCTACCTACCTACCTACCTACCTACCTACCTACCTACCTACCTACCTACATACATATCTACTTACCAACCTGCCTACTGATCTATCTTTCTATTTAAATACCTGCCTAACTAGAGGGAGAAATATTCAAAATTTTCAACCGGACATTTCACCCTTTTGGATATTTCGATTTTCTGTCGGAAAATCTTTATTACATATCAACTATTTATCCATACAAACATTTTTTAAACTGTGTCACTCTTCCTAAAACTTCAAAACTTTCACGCGAGGTATGAAAAAGACTTCTTATAAAAACATATTGGAAGAATACACTAAACCACATAAAACTGGTTTCCACTGGTTGTCAGACAGTTGTCAGCCGCTGTAGCTGGCAAGTTACTTCATCCGTGCATGTATGTATACCTCCCTATGTTAATTCATATATTAATACATTGATACAACGATACATCGAACCATAGATACAATAATATTGGTAGAAGGATATCGTTTCTTCATATTGTCATAAACAGGGATTGGCGATGATCAATGGAACGCAACTAATGACATCATTAGGAGCAGAAGGTACGATTCTCCGATCCTGCATTACATAATTGTCATTACTTGATTGTGAGCAGTTTGGACCCGCATTCCAACCTACCTGTCTATTTAACCACCTTGCGCAAATTCCCGACTAAAATAAAAGTCTTCATTGGCTGAGAATATATGCTAGAATTTGCACTAATATTTAACCTAATATTTACGCTACTTTGTCATATCCCTCTAGCTTTAGAGCGTGCAATAGCAATCACCCGTCAAGCCGACGTTGTCGCTGCTATGTCTTTGGAGTGCTTAAAGGGCACCACACGAGCATTTGACAGTCGGGTCCACAAACTAAGACCTCATAAAGGGCAAATAACTGTTGCCCAAAGGCTACGCTCGGTCTTAAACTCAGCACTTTATCCTTCAAAAATAGCAGGTAAGCAGTAGAAAAATCGGACAGTAATAAAACAGTTTGGGTAAACAGCATACACGGAAGACCAGCTTCAGCTGTTACACGTTACAAATAAGAAACGTGCCACTTGACCTTATCAACTTATAACGTGCAGCACGAAGGTAGTCAAACGTATAGGAGAGAAATGATTTGGTGTTTTGCAAAGTTTTTAACTTGAAACCTTGACATGTCTACAACATTTCACATTTCGGCTTTCAAATTATTTCAGTAAAATGTATTCAAAGGCAAAAGTGTTGCAGTACCCCTACATGCATTTGCTTTGGTAAAGGGATGGCGGAATAAAACAGAAAGTTCAGCTTACTATTGTTGAAGATTAATTTTTTCAACCACTAGCGTTTATCTCAGTGTTTGAAGCTACTGAGTAAGGCTCAGAAATGCAGGAAATACACTAGGAAACAGGGCTCCACCCAGCTTAAAAAATTTAGTATTTTTTGCCAGGGACAGAAAAAGTTACTAACCAGCCACACATATTTAGTCGCCATTATATTCAGTAGATTTTTTTGCTGCAATACGTAACCTAACATTCAGTACAGTATTCTTTGCATACACGAAGTAGTCACTAGTTCTGGCTACGAAACCTCTGCGGAACTTAACCAAATTTGTCTATTGCCGATCTTTTTACTTTAGCATTTTATTTTATTTAAAAATACTTCCTTTATCTGATCAAATCTTTCTTCCAACCCGTTCTTATTTTTACCTGTACTGGTTTTACACATGCAGAGAGTCATCGCTTCTGTAATCGAGTTCAAGATGCATACACTCTACGTTGCTGCCCTCAGGTATAATGTTTTTTATAATGTTTTTAGTTTTCTCCATTTATAGTTAATTTAAGTTTGCGCGGGAAAATCCCAGTAATTCAGAAGATATCAGAAGAGTTACTGAGTACATTGTCAATTAAGTTATTGTTGGAAAAAAGTGTGTTGTCATTCACAATGCAAAAAAAGACTTTTTGGCGAGTTTTATTTTGCTCATTTGATGTGCGGGAATTTCGTTGCTAACTTATATAGAAAAACTTTGAGCCAATCTATTTGCCTCCTTCCTTGTAGGTACACGGTGTCGTGTTGGACACGATACAATTTGTTAAAGGTATTATCACAACAGAAATGAACAGTGCGACTGATAACCCTGTATCCTTTTAGAAAATACATTCTTAAGCGAGAAGAATACGTGTAAGCTATTTTCAGTGACTGGGAATTTCGATTTTAGTACGATTTAAGTTTAGCCTACTTCTCATATGCCGGCGATACTTACCACCGATGTGCCGGTGAGGTAGGATTTGAGCTGAGTTTGCAGGCATGCTAGCGATAAATTGACAGATTTCCTATTCACTGTTTTGACTACAGTGTTAAGTTGCCATGTCATTCTACCGCCGATATGTACCAAAGTTGGCCCAAGATCAATATCGGCGGGATATTGTCAGTAAGGATCAGTGACAAAAGTGTTGGGACACTTGCTTTTGTACAGTGAGATTTTCCTGGGAAGGAGAGGGAGAGATAGCACTTATATAGGCCGAAAATGTCATATATATATTGAAAAAACATCGAAAATTGCAACTGTGCCAAGATTTTTTGTCACTGGCTGTAGGCCTTACAGTGAATTTCACTCCTTGACCGAAATTAATCAGATGATCTTCGCTGAATCGGGTGAGACAATTTCAGGAGGCAACTTCCACGGAGAATATCCGGCGAAGGTTCGTTGGTTCAATAGAGCAGGCTTCGAAAGCTTAGTGAAAATATTTTTCTTCATGGACCTCCAAGCCAGTAAATAACATATATGTTGGGAAGAAAGAGTATTTAACGAACAAAAAATGCTAAATCAGTTGTCGTTTCTTAAAAGGTGCTGGATTACTTATCAATTGCGGTACACGAACTATCCAGTATGAGTGAGCGACGTATAGAAAGATTGGTAAACCCAGGTAATAAAAATATTTATCAAATCTACTGTGATGTTTCACTAAACAGACAGTAAACAAAATGCGAATTTCACAGGCGTTGGATTTTTGGATGGTTTGTGAAAACAAATTGGACAATCGAGTCAACAGGAAATATCTGAGTTCTTACCAGTTCATTCATCTGCTAATTTAATATAATTTTTCATGTTGTTTGGGTTAAATTCCTCCTAATTTTCCTGTTTGACAGTCACCTCTGAATATTATTTTATTTAAATAGAATTTCATGTAATAGATCCAACAAGAGAACTGGTGTTTGATCTGATATCCAAACACCGAGAAGCTTAGGCGTTGAGATATGGATTGGATTATTTGTAAGGTTAAGGTCCATTAAAGCTACAAACCATTTTTTTGTACTGATTTTGATTTCTCCATCACAGACGGGATGATTTAACCTGGAAAAAAAAAATTAAAAAAAAAATTTTAACTGAAATCAGCGGCAAATTAGTCACCTAAAAGGTATTCAGAATTGGACAAGGCCAGAAAGTCGAGGGTGTTTTTTAGCAATTTTACTGTTTTGTTGCAGCATACAGCGAACTTCCAGCATTTCTTGTCAACGAAGGAGGCTTGAATTCAGGTAGGAAAAAGGAAGAGACAGTCAGGCAAGTTGGCGAATCGATAGATTTTCGTTTGCAAAAAGACCGATGGGTTGACAGATAAGGAAGATGAACTTGTATTGAGGGCAAACTGAAGGCAGGCAAGCAATGAGACCAACTAAAAGATAGACCTGCGATAAACAGCCAGAAAGGAGGATTATGGGAGGCATACGAACGGACGAAGTGGATGGAGGGAGAACGTAGGAAAGGACACTGGACAGAGAGACCAGTGCAGGACACGGGAAGGTGTGACAGACAGACAGATGGACAGACTGACGTTTCGGTAGACTAACAGGCAGACAGACGTGTGGAAGGACAGACCGATAGACAGGGACCTCTCAAACGCAAAAATAGAATTTGGTCAAGCAAACGCTTGGGTAAAGTCAGGGAATAAAGACGGAATTAACAACAACATAACATGTTGCCTTGGTATTTTTTTATAGGTTTTATGGTGGCCCACTGCACGGCTGCTTCTTTAGGTAATTGTATATTGCATTTCTACTAATGCATTTCTTATTCTGTATTGCAATAAAACACTGCCCAAATGGAAGTCGAATTAAATCGTACGCCATTTGTTAGTGCAGGAAACAAAAAGGGAATAGAATTTCGCTTTATCTCTCATTCTTATCCAGGAGATGTTTTGAGATTTTTAAATAATCTAACAACAAACTAAAACTTAAAAACCCGAAATAAAAATGTAATACTGACAGTCAAAAATTTTGGTGGGAATTCCATTGACCGTGGTCAGATATCGGAAAATGCCGCCCGCAGCTACAGCCAATCCTATTGCGGGAGTGCCCAGAATTTCGCCCGCCTAAGATTAATGTCAAAGTAGCAAACGATATTTTTGCACTGTGAGTACCAAACATATCCATTTTTCTCTGTAGTTTCTGAAAACAAAGTGCTGTGCCACCCAGCTTCGGTGGATTCCTTGTCGACGTCGGCTGGAACTGAGGATCACGTGTCCATGGGAGGATTTGCAGCAAGAAAAGCGCTGAAGATTGTTGAAAATGTTGAGAGAGGTAACTGTGAGAGTGATATTTAATCTAACTTTGGCAGGTCTTTTTTTATAAGGCCACCGGTGGGTTTTTTAACGATGCATAGAACTGGGAGAAAATGACACCAAAAATCAAACACTGTGGCGTTTACTATTATTGACCACTTTCACATGTCCCATAATACAGTTCGTTTTGAGAGGGTTCTTTGCATAAAACCATAATATTCCCAGTTCATTGGACCATTTTCTATGCTTCAACGAACTGGAACTCCTTAGTTATTATGCAAAGAACCCCCAAACGAACTGTATTATGGGAGATGTAAAAGTAGTCAATAACTACATTTGACGTTGCGCGAGAAGTTGGCACTAACGTGTTTATTGACAACGGAAGTGAAATAGTCCGTTGCTTTAACTGACGTGTTATTAGTCGAGTGACGGCAAATTCTCCAAAAACTGGCGGAAAGCGTTTGGTGGCAAAAGACCAATGGCACATCTAAGTTAAAACCGTACATTCTTCACTTCCCTCCAAAATTTTCCGTTAGTGTCCATTTCCGGCGCGATATGAAATTGAGTAATTGATTTTAATTCGTGCCTGTTCTCGTCGAATGACATACTTACATGCTGACCTATTTAAACGCTAGTATGTTTTGTAGACATGCACAGCATTCGTGAATCTTCTGTCAGCCATCCCGTCAGTTTGTTTGTCTGTTTATGTGTATTGGTTTGTTTGCTTCTGTAGTCGATTGCAGTGTTTAGTTGACTGCTCAACATTAGTAGACCAATCTCTTTTCCTGGCTATTCATTGTTTTTTTTGTTAACAAGCATCTCCCGCATACTAGACATTCGCATCTGTCTTCCTTTTGATAGTTTTAGCAATTGAACTTCTCGCTGCATGCCAAGGTGTCGAATTTCTGCGTCCTCTGACTACGACAGAACCTTTAGAAGCCGTCCACTCCCTGATTCGGTCGCACATCAAGTAAGTAAATGTTTGACAGGATGTTTGGTGAAATATAACAAAGGTTGAAACACCAAGTAAAACAAAAGTAAACATAACGGCAATAAGCTTTCGTGACGTTTACTTGGAATGGGGGATGAGAATCGGACTGAGGACTTTAAGATCTATAACGTCAACTTCGACGTCCTTTAAAATTTAAGCATTTACAGAAACCGCGGTAAATTCATTACAGTGTTTGGTAGTTTTAGCTTGTTTTATGACTTCTAAAACGAACCAGTTCTCCTAAAACGACTGTTAAATTCGGCGTAGGCTCTGGCTAGCAAATTTACGACGAGTATTCTTTTTTTTTTTAATAGACCGTGGGACAAAGATCGATTCATGTCACCAGATATTGATAAAGTCACGGAACTTTTAAAGGCGGAGAAGGTAAAGTGCCAATTTTCAAATCGTAAATTAGATCAATGGCTTTGCAAGTAAATAATTAGAGAATACTGCGTAAGCGGTGTCAAAGACCTGCAAAAAGGAGTAAGTTTAAAAAAGTATCGAAACTGAACACCAAAAATGCTAACGTGTCGAGCAAAGGTTGCTTCATGAACTTGCGTTGCAATCTCGTCTCCAAATCCCGTCACTTTTCTTACCACCGCCGAACGAAAAGTTTTGAGGCTCTAGAGAGACCTTGTAATCATTAACCTTTTATTGTTTGGCCTTTCAGGAGGTTTCTCCTTGACGAGTAAAACGGTCTGGCGTTAGCCAGAGTAAAATGAATAGGTTGCCATATGGCAACAGTGGCCAAGAGAGGGCCAAGCTACCAAGACTCATGCAGAACTACCGCGTAAGTTCGACGTATCCGTATAAGTTCGACGTATGAGCTCCTGATACGGCAAAAACTGCCTAGCTGGGGCTCATGCGTTTTTCCGAAAAAATGAGCTTCATAATACTAAGCTCTCGCCTGCACATTCATCCCATTCTTTCGTCAGTGTTTGTAAACTTTGTTAAGGTACCGTGGCTTCCGCACGGGCAGCTCATGTGTTGACCCCGCGCACCTTAGCTCTCAAGGGCTATTGCGTTCTTTTTGGACCTGTTCAGGTGTAGAAGTAGGCAGAATGGTATTCCGGGAAGTCTCCTCAGCAGAATAGCATGCTCACCGACCCTGAAGATCTCAAAATGGCGGAATGGACATCGACAAATTTGAGTGTAATCGACGTTTATTGCACAAGAATTATCACGTCTTTAGTAAAAAATAATCCAAGTATAAAGTAATGGAGAAAATTTCGTGGTCCTGAAACACGACATAGTTCTCCTAGAGCATTACAAAAGCTCAGACCCGCCGAGAGGCAACTGGAGCCTGGGGCACGGTGATCGGGGGAGGCCCCCTATGACACTCTGAGGCTTCCTTCAGGCTGCTATGGAGGCCCCCTAAAGGCTCCCTCAAAGGGGGTTAAATGTGATTTTATCGTTTCATATTACCCTGAGGATGATTCTGAAATAGGACTGAAACAGTGCACATCCATCCTCGTGGATAGCGTTAAGTTGTTGCGAGAATATCTCGTACACTTAAGTTGGATGGTAACTCGCCTCCAATCCCTGTAGACTCGATAGCTCAACAGGTAGAGCGGCGGACCGGATTCCCGAAGGTGCGAGTTCAAATCCCACTCGAGTCAACTTTTCCAGCTGACTTCAGCAGTGTAGGTTAAATGTTAATTTATCGTTTAAGGGGCCCCATATTGTGCATGTTCGACGACGTGTGTAAAGCCAGTTAGCTTTACACACGTCGTTCTACATTGCCTGTGCATCACTGAATGTTTTTCTCGAGCGTACAAACTAGATTTGTAAACGTCTTGCGGCCTTTCTAAAGGGCGTGATAAATTTTAAAATCATACTTTGTCTTCTGCAGGTTTGGGAAGTAGTCTCCCCGTTCATTGATAACTACATGGCAGCAAGGTCGATGAACGACATCGAGGCACGACCCCCTTCCCCGACCGGGAGTTCAGTAAGAGAACAAAGCAGCGAACTGTCAATGGAAGTTGGTGTTCACCTTGACGTTTAACCAAGGTTGGATTGGTTCGTTCAAGAGCAGATCGATTGTTATCTATTTCACTTTTGGCCATGGGGATTAGGTGACTGAGAAATTTTCTAATGCGTGACGTACAAGGTATTCGGAAGAACGGTGGGTACTGGATTTTAAAACAAGATGTTCCCTGCAGTACAAGGCAAGCTATGCTTTCTGACAGTTGCTGGAAAAATTCTTGCATTCTGAGCCGTTTTCTGATGATTGTCGTATCTTGAAATGGTAGTATGGTTAGACACATTAATTAGGCAGATAGGTTCTCAAAGTTGACTTTCTCATACAATTTCTGTCGGTTGCAGCACAACGCGTTTAACTCCTTCCTGTCCGTATAGGTCCCCGTGGGCTATGGAGACTTTAGTATTTTACTGTGGCTAACGCCAGACGATTTTACTCGTCAAGGGGAAAGTCCTCGGACAGGAAAGGGTTAACCAGGGTTTAAAACCTATCTCCTTAATTCCTTCCTAGCCGTGTAGGTCCTCAGTGACCTATGGAGACTTTAGTATTTTACTCTGACTAACGTAACAGCTGAGTATTTTA
>JBAHVQ010000363.1:451053-463936 GCA_036872915.1 Nanipora kamurai | reverse complement strand
CTCTGGCCAACGCCAGACGATTTTACTCGTTAAGGGGAAAGTCCTCGGACAGGAAAGAGTTAACCAGGGTTTAAAACTTATCTCCTTAATTCCTTCCTGGCCGTGTAGGTCCTCAGTGACCTATGGAGACTTTAGTATTTTACTCTGACTAACAGCTGAGTATTTTACTCTGGCCAACGCCAGACGATTTTACTCGTTAAGGGGAAAGTCCTCGGACAGGAAAGAGTTAACCAGGGTTTAAAACCTATCTCGTTAACTCCTTCCTGGCCGTGTAGGTCCTCAGTGACCTATGGAGACTTTAGTATTTTACTCTGACTAACAGCTGAGTATTTCACGCTGGCTAGCGCCAGGCAATTTTACTCGTCAAGGGGAAAGTCCTCGGACAGGAAAGGGTTAATGCATTCGGTGCTTTAGTAACTCGGGTGCAATCTTTCGCACGTTGCGCCGTACGGTTATAGTAAACGAGAGGAAAGGATAGAACTCATGAAAAGTTTAAAAGAAAAACAGCTTAATTTGTACTTAAGTATTTCCAATGAAGTTTTGGACAGAGTGTCCTTCTTCAGGTCAGAGAGTGAGAGAGACGTACGAGAGATACATCGAAGAGAGGCCATCAAGGACACAGCTACGTGCCAAGGCGCGTTTACACGACAAACAAAAGTTCGCAAATACAGGTTGAAAAAACCCGAGTTTACCCGTGTGAGCGTAGACACAACAGTTGGCAGATTGTTGGCTAACTGATCAATCCTTTGAAGTTTGCATGGTGATGGTTTTCGTTCGTAATTGCTCTGATGAAGTCCTGAGTCAACAGGTCGAAAGCTTAGCAGTAAAATAATACGTGGTGTACCACAAACTTTAGATAGAATGTTGGCTAACTGTTTTCGCGATGTTCACACATATTGTAACTTGGATTTGCCAATCCTTGTTTGCAAGTTTTTTTAGTCATGTGAAAGTGCATTTACACCTCCAGAGTAGAGTGGCCATTAAAAAAACAAATGAACACAAGTTGCACGGAGAGAACTGAAATTGACTTCCATAAATCGCAACCACAGCTGCAGTCTGGCATAGGCAATTATCATTCTAGGGTCCAGTTGTTCAAAAGGCGATTAGGATATTATTCCTAACGTAGAAAACGATGCTTAAAGTTTTCCGTTCAGATATCACACAAATATAGAAAGGTTGTCTCCTAGAAAGTTTGAACTGAAATTATTAACCAGAACATACCAAACAAAAATGCAGATTAAATTTTAATCCAGGATTAGCGGTAATCGTCCTTTGAACAACGGTGCCGAAATGGTGAACGCTGTTTACTTTGGTTTGGTCTCAGCGGCTCAAGTTACCAGCACGTATAAATTGGAGAGAACTTATGGTTTGCTCAGAAAGAACAATACATGCAGGAAAGCTACATTGAACTGAAAACTCTATTCTTGTTTTCATCATTTTGTTTGTTTATTTATTCCTATTTATAGTATTTACAATTTTAATACGTTACAACGAAGCTTCACTATTGTGTAGTACTTCTGTTGTGTAAGTCTGATTTATGGCCAACATTTTCATCCCAGCCTTTTCTACATGTTTTTACAATCCATGCATGCTCATCATCATCTAAAAATAAAGCAGTGATGAAAACTGTGAATGCAAACTTTTTGTGGTCAGAGATTCTGTCATTTTTTAAAATAAAAAAGGTGTTTTCTCTTCAAGGAACACATTGCAACGTTTGCAGTTCCATGTATGCAAATGTTTAACAATTGACATATACAGTATCTTTCAGTTTCCACTTCTAATCACACGTATTTCTGGTGAGGGCATGTACCCTTTCATCACTACATGTGGTTTATCAAGTTAACATGAGAAATTTGGCATCTTAAGTTCACATAAACCAGGAAAAATCAGACATTACATGTAAAGATTATTTATGTGTAGAATTTAAGTCAGCAAATACATCTGGTATCACTGTGGAGGGATTTAAGGTAGAGGCTAAAAATTCAAATAGTTGGAGAGTATGGCTTCCAGGAAAACTTCCAAATGCACCAGTGTTTCTCAAAATGAAGTCACAGAGCAATTTTAGGGGGTTGCTCAACTGATAGTAACCCAGATGAAACTTTTTAAACATACTCTAATTCTTGTTCTGAAATAGACTAGAATGTCATAGTTGGTCAATGAATAATGCACATTTTATAACTAAACCCAGACCTCCCCATTGTTATAGCTGTTTACATTATGTTTTCTAGGGTGCAAGTGCAACCGGTACATGGGCCTGGGTTGTGACATGGGGTAGCTCCCTAAACTTTTTGGCATTTCAGGGTCATTGGGAAAAGAAGCCTGGGAACCACTAAAGTTTGAGTTCTAAAATCACTTGTCTTTTAACAACTAAAATGTACACTTGAAATTTCTAAAATCAGGCTTTAGCCCTCCCCACAGCTCTACCATCCCTGTTCTGTTCATATAAAATATAAATGCAAGATATACAGTGTGCTTTATCAGATCTACAAAACTTGGCTGTAACCTTATGTTGTACCTGATAAAGCACCCTTTCATGTTTACATAGTACAGTCACTCAATTGGAAACTTCATGCACAGTTCACATGCAATCTCTAATTTAAAATAATATTCTTGAGCCTTTCATTTCCTTGTTTTCAAACTATAACAGACCTTCAGTTTTAAAGATTTGTTGATGTTCTTTTTCATCCTTGACAAGTTAACATTCTGATTTTGTATTTATTGAAGCTATACTTACTATAATTTGTCATTTTCATGGTAATTGGAGCATTATATTGTTAGTTGCTGACCTTTTAATGCCTGAAAGTATTTTACCTGCATTTCGTAGGAATTTATTCTCATAATCTACAACGATGCGTGTTACAGGATTGTAGAAACCATCACCACAGTCATAGCATCCTTCAGGAATCTTCCGAGGAGGGACACGGTTTGTGAGTTGGGAACGTCCTAAATTGGAAATTATTTTCTTACTGTACTTGTTTGTTTGCTGCACGTATTAGGTTTACTAAGTCATTCAATGTTTTTTTTTTATATGGGAGGTGCCTTATTTATTTATTAACATGTTTCCATTAATGTTGTTAACTTTATGTTCACTTATTCATGTGTTGTATTTCTTTGGTTTTGTTGATTTAATCATTTAAGAACACAAGGAAGGGTGGCTCATGGCTTGTTAAACATTGCACAATAGGAAGCTCTTTCAGACACTCTTAACAGTTGATTTAAAATATCACATACAATTGCATGTTTTAAATGAAGAGTTTCATCTTCATTTTTGGGATAATGATGCCCTTTCCCCAATGTTATGAAAAGCTGGTTGTACAGAAAGAGGATTGACAAAACTGACCTGTGTAAGAGATCAGTTTTTTTCCCAGGCAACATTGCCAAGATCACACATGTGAGCTAGGGTTTACAGTATTATAATAGAACTTTGTAATCTGGACCAGATTTAAATCCTGTACATGACAGACCTGCTGGTTTAAGGCCATTGCATATTTCTGTGTAGAATCTTCGATCATAACCATCACAATATTCCCAGTCATCAGGGTTATATTCTAACCCATCTGCAAAAGTAAATTTACCCTAAAAATATTGGGACAAATTCAGCATTAAAGGGCCAGTAAATGATAAATTTCCTGACCTACTCTATCCTTCAGAGTAAAAAATACTTCTTTTAACCAACAAAGATTCCAGGTTAAATTTTTCACCAGTGCAATACATGACCTTAAGATCTGAAATACACCAAGCTCCCATGGGTCATTCCATTTAAAATCCACACCCCCTATGGATGAGGCCCCTCAACATTCAACCCCTAAGGAAAAAAGATCAAAGTGCACATACACATGTAGTGACATGCTGATGTAGTGACCCCCTCAGAAATTGCTTCAGCAGAACCCCTCAGAAAATCCCATCAATATGGGGGGTGTGGATATTAAATGGAATGGTCATATTGTATTTGTCATTCTTTGGGTATTTCAGCTTGTTGTAAAGAAAGATGAACATTTAGCTGTTGGCCCACCCACACGTGTTGTGTGATAGGACCCCCTGAAAATCCCCTTGGTGTATGGGGTTTCCTGTATAATTACTAAATAATATTAACATTACTTATGGCAGATTTCCCCACTGAGCCACATACCTATATTTTTATTAATAAATAACTTAAACGTTCTCTGACCAATAAGATGTATTTTATTTTTACAAGCTTTCAAAGTTGTTGAAGAGTGCATTTTGGCAATCCAAAGCCCGTAAAAATAAATCAGATCAGAGAAAGTTTAACTTATTTATTATGAATCACCCTGGCTGTGCTTCAATTTTTTCATACATTTTTATTATTGTCACGTACCTCGGAGGCTACTCCATTTTCCCACTGTCCAACATATTTACTGCCATTATCAAAAAACAATGTCCCTGATCCATGAAACCTGTTAAGAAAAACTACCCAGATCTTATCGGACACCTGACTGTGCACCTAAATCGATGAAGTTAATCGTGAAAAACATTCTCTGACCAAGTATTTCATATCGTTAGCTTTTATTGTTTTAGTTTCACCAACCAGATTGCAGCTTAAAATTTATACCGGCACTCACATTCCATCTTTCATTTGCCCAACATATTTTGAACCAAGTCCTTTGGGCAAAGTATATTCTCCTTCTCCTTCCATACTGAAAAGATATTGAAAACCAAAAATAATTTACTATCCATGAAGCTTCTAAGTTCACCACCAAGGGCAAGGGTGAGCTGGGGCCTTGATGGCTAGTTCTTTGGAACTACAATACAATTTTGGAAAAGACGAGGCCAAAACGAAACGCCCGGAAATTTTAAAGAGAGGTTACCGTCCATTTTTAACATCTCCAGAGTAAGAACTGCCTGTATAATCCATTAGATCAGTATTCGTGGTTGCGTAGACCTTGAAAACTTCGTGAAGTTCATTTACTTCACAGTTTCCATGGCAATAACGTACGCCCACGATCATATTAACTAGCGGAAGAAACTGACCAAACGTTACTCCCAACGTTGTTTCTCCCAATGTTCACTTTAGTTTTTCGATTCTAATGCAACACAACGCAATACTCTCTGAACCTTAGACGTGAATCTCTGAAAGCAACTTAGGGAGAAAAGAACTATTCACAGCTGTTTGTGGGGCTTTGCAAGATCTGGGACATGTTCCGGTGGTAGCTTTGCCGTTATTTAATTATACTCGAAAGGAACAAGCAGAAGAACCCTAGGGAGTCCGCTGAAGGGAAAGAGAGGATTTTATACCAAAATTCAAGTCCCGTCTCACCTTACACATTCTCTGTCATTCACCTCCCTACAGAAGCCATGAGGGCACGCCACTCTCGACGCACCCATCCGCCGAAAAATTCGGGAGGTTCCCAGCCCTCACTAAATGGTATTTCAGCAGGCTGTACAAGATCCCCAAAGTGAATAAACAGAGAGAATTTTTTAGTTCGGAAATTGAAGTAATTCGAAGTTTATGTAAATTGTCTTTTACGACCCTAGCAAGATTTTCTTTTTCGTTGGTTCCACAGAGAGTTACCTCACTTCCGGGCAACGTTGACAGATGGATCGCCAGCAGATCCTGTTGCCATCGTCCGAGGTCTCATTTTTAGTTAGTAGTTCACTAAGTGTGGCCTCTCTTCTCTTTTTCTCTCTTTTCCTGCGAAGAGTAGTTTTCTAATCAAGTAGTCAGGCTGAATATAGGAACTTCCCCGACGCTGGATTTGGTTGGAGACATTTGGTGTTGTTTGGTATAGACTACGGAGTATGTCTCTGGTAGAAAGTCTGCAAATATGGAAGGAAGCGGTACAATGCTACAACGAGGGCGACTTCCATGGTTCGTTGAAGAAATTCAGTGATATGAACGACTCGTCCGCGAAAATTATATTCAACATTGGCAGAGTTTATTTGTCGCTATGCGAACTGCAGAAATCTTTCCAGGTTGGTTTTATGTAATTAATCGTTGATTTTCTTGTTCCATTTAGTTTCCTCTCCAGGAAGTTTTCGGAAGTCACGTATGCGATGGACTTATTCCCAGTTGTTTGAGTAAAACATGCCAGAAGGGAAAAAGTTAGCTTTGAATGCCGGCTGTTTTATATTGGATATTGTATCCGCGTAATTGAATATTCTATGCGACCATTTCTTTGTCTATGTGGCATTTTACCTCCATTGTTGTTTACAAATAACAGACCAACTGATTTTAGAACCATGGATGATTCAAAGGCGGTAGTTTTAGGTAATACGCTATTGTTAAATTCCTTCAGCAGCACATGGTTCTCTTATCTCAAGGATGGTCTGATATGTACACGTATTTTGTATGCTTGACACGTTGGGGTCAACACTCTTGACGTTAAGAACAACTAATTTAAACTTCTGGATTAACTAAGTATTATTGATTGCTGAGTTTTGAACCTTTTGACATAGACCTTTGCCAGAGCAATCCTGAAATGTTTGTTTGTCAAATTTTGCTCTGTTGTAGGCCTGAGTTGACAGGTAGACAGCTTGGTAATCAATATTAATGAGGTGTTCGAACAAGTTTTAACTTGCCATGGAAACATTCAAGGGAATTAAACCCAAACTCCCACGTTACACCTACGTGACCTACAGACCTATACTGCAAGGAATTGCGCCAAAAAGGGAGATTTTTATGTTGTTCTCACATTTTGACAGCTTAATACTATTTTCTTTTTAGTGTTGATATAAGGAGTGAAAGGACAAAAAGTCCCACTGGGGAACATGTAATGAATGTTTATAATAGAGCTTTTGATTGACATTTCCTGGAAAATCAGATGAAAAATCTCACGGCATACTCATGAAATTAACCGGTTTAGTTTATCCTACGTACTTTGTGGCAGGGGCAGATTTGTATAGGGGTATGAGACATTTATTTTCACTGGTTGCTCAGTTAACCATACCCTAATCGTTACGGTATTCTGAAAATGTTGTAAGATTCACAACAAAACGTCAGTCTATTAAATATTTTATACCAACTTTCTACATGTATTTTGCTTTCCATGGCACTTTCCAAAATAAATTTGCTGGGCATTAACTTTTCTTATGCAATTATGATTCCTGCCTGGTATATCAATTGCTAAGTTAGACATTACCTGTAATTCAAATGCTAGCTGCTTTTGGACACAATAAATTATACTTGTATTTTGGCAAATTGTTTGCCAAAGTTTTTTCTAAATAAATAAGATTTCTAGAATCAAGAGGTTTTGTGTATAAGTTTAATTAATCTTTGTCTTGGGAGAGGAATTATCAGAATACTTGGAAACCAAACTAAAGCTTATTATAAATTACTGGTAGTTGTCAACCAATAAGCTTCCCAAACTTGGGCCATTGTGTTGTTTTATCCTGGCTATCACCAGATATCTTTACTAGTCAAAGGGAAATCTTTAGTCTTCAAATTTAAATGCAATATTTTAAAACAGATCAGTAGTTACCACAGTATGTTGGCTTTTTATTGTATTCTACAAGCACAGCTTTGCTAATAGCCTAAAAAGTTTAAGGTACTAACTTAAGGCTTTTAAAACACATTTCACTGTAATGTTGGCATTTGAAGTTTGGTATTGTGTATACCTAAGGCAGCATTCAAAAGTCTCTGACAAAATATATTAAATCAATTGTTGTTAAAACAATGTGACACTAATTTTTGTATATTTGTTGTAGCTTTGAGATTAATTATATTACCATGTTTGTATGGTGGCAGGTGACATGGCATGTTCATGAGAAATAAGACATTAGTTTGAAATGTCACAATTTGGCTCAAACTGTTGGCAAGTACCCCCCAAGTCACTGGCTCTAAATTGTTCTCCATTTTGGTTACTGTACCTGAGTGGATTCTTTCATGATAATAATTATAAGCTCTCTTATTCCATTAAAAAAATCTTAAAATTAACAATGAAGTTTAAAATTATGTGACATTTGCTGATAGCACAACTTGAATCAAGGCAGAAACACTCTATGCTTACATACTTTAACTTAGTTTACTAAATTTTCTCAAATTTATAAAAAGTTTACTAAAAAAGTTGGTATCAAAGGTAATTTTTTAAACAGGTTGTTTTAAAGTTCATTAACCATGTGTTTTTTTTTCTCTAAAAACTAATTATTGTTAAAGTCTTAAGAAGATTTTGCTGATCAAACTGTGGAATGCCATGGACTCAGAAAAACTCTGAGTTCTAGACAGAACTTAAACCCGTGACCTTCTGATTTGAGATTTTAATAGTATCAAACTGCAACTCAAAATTCAAAATTAGCATCTAATCATTGTTCAAATGACCACACTCAAAATGAAGATTAAGCCATAAGCTGATAGAAAGTACAGCTGTAGCATTGTTAAGAAGAAAAAGAGTACATGATAGAATGTTTTACCCAAAAAATTTTGTTCTACCCCAGAAATGATATCTGTAATTTTTTGTTGAAGGAGATGTTTTGTGGGGAAATTTTAGAACAAACGTTAAACAAAACAAAGCCAAAGAACATGTCATGGAGATGCAACATGTTTACTTAACTAATTGCCAGTAAACACCATTTATGGAATGTTAATCTGAGGCTTTATATAGAATAAAAGAGCTTGTATTCATTAGAATGAAAGTACCCACTCAGGTACAGTACTGTATTCTGCAGCATGTTCAGGTTAAATACCTAGTTAACTCTGGTGAATCCAGGATTTGTAAAAAGTGGGGGCCCAAACTACTGGTATCCACCAAAATTTTCAGGTGACTATAGTACTACAGCAAAACTTTGTTTGCTAGTGGGTAGATTTTACTTCTGGAAAATTCTTTATATTTTCTGTGACCTGCAGATGGTTTTAAATCAGTACATCATTACTTTAACACCACAACGTAGGATATAATATGCCTTGCAGTGTTTTTGCTCCAGCCCTTTCTAGTATTCAAGTTTATGTAACTGAACATGGTACTGATGGTGCTTCATTACGCCTTTGCAATTGCAAAGAATGTAACCAGTTTTGTTGCAAACTTTGATCCCCTTGGATCCCTCCCCTTGTTCCACCACTAATTAAAGTACTGAAGTCTGTTGCCCAAGTCTAAATTATGTTACAGAAGTGCAACTTACGTAAATTACTTTTCTTAAAGTCAACTGAATACTTCTGAATCCCTTTTCAATAAAAGTTTGCTGGTTCTTGTGAAGAATAAAGTATTAACTAATCCTCAGAAAATGCTACAATTGTATACTGAATTATTCATAATGTATTCATCATTCTTTAGGCATTTCAGCTTGTTGTAAAGAAGGATGAACATTTGGCTGTTGGCCACTTCATGCTTGGGGTTGTAAACCTGATGTGTACAAGGTACAATTATGTACTACCAATAATTGTTTCTTGTTGAAATGTGATGTTGTTGTGGTAACCAGAAACAATTTAATATTACATTAAGTTGTCTATTCAGTCATGTCATCTACACATTCAGATTCATCAGTGTTTGATTAGCTCATGAATTAAATTTAAGAGAACTTGGTGACAAAATTGGATTATAGAATCAGATCAACCTGGTGTAGTACTTGGCTGTTTTGTATATTTAATTCAAGTCAAGGTACCATAAATTGTGGATTATAGGCTGCACCTTTATATAAGCCGCCGGAGCATTTTTTCGAGAATTTTTGTAAAAAATTCATAGATAAGCAGCATCGGATTATAGGCCACACTGGATTATAATAAGCCGCACCATCATTGCTGAAGCCATCTCTTTCACTAGCATCTGTGCTTTGAGACAAATTTGAACGGTTTTGATTCCTCTACAAGCAGCTTGTTGTTTGAGAATCCAGGTCTCTACAGCAGTTTCCAATTCTGGCCAGCAACCTTGTTTCCTCACTTTGCTCACATAGATTTTTTTGAAACGTGAAGCATTTCTTCCTGTTTTCGTCACTCACAAACTTGTTTTTTGTTTACTCCAACATTATGGGCTGCAACTCAGTTACCATGCTCTTTGGCAGATTTAACTACTTCAAGTTTGAACGAAAATGTGTAACTTTTTCTGGATGGCATCACTTCAACGTAACATAGAAAATACTTGTAGAAAAAAATACAGTTTAAAAGTGCATACTTTAGTGATGACTCACAGTCTAGAAACTTAGAACCGTCTTTGCAGAGGCCCACCCAGTGCTTAGCCAATCACAATTAGACTTGTTTTATCCCATCTGCTTGACAAGCTCATACCATCTTATGTTTTATAAAGTGAAATTAAACTTTTTGCATGTGATGCTTAGTAAAAGGAAGGAAACTTTTTCAAATACCAGTAAAATTTTGCATTTATTCACATATAAGCCCCACTGGATTATAACCCGCACAACTTTAAATTTTGAAAAAAAGTTGCAGCTTATAATCCACAATTTATGGTATATAGTAGTAACCAACTGTGAGTGAGTGTCACTTGGTAGAAGTTAGACATACTAAAGTGTTGATACTGTACCAGAGTACAGTAAGTATGTTGTTTTTGTAAAAAATTCTTTGAGGCATTGATTTTTTTTTAATAGACATGCAGATGCATTAATCAACTTTGATGAAAGTTTAAGAAATCTCCGAGGAAGTAAATTTATTGATTACAAGCAACTAGGAATGAGATACAAACTGTTCAGGTGTGAGGTAAACAACTGTTCAATGCTATTTTGTACAGTCCAGGCTACAGTTTACAGCCCCTGCCAACTTAAATGATGAACTGCCTGTACCACTAACTATTTTCTCATTACTATCATATTATGACAGTAGCAATAGATACACCAGGCGGAAAGCGTAGTTTAAAAATGATTATTAAATTCTTAACGCCACTATAAGGTCCATCCCTCTTGACTTATTTTAATCACTAACCACTTAACTTTGACGTACAGTTTATTTTCTTAGTTGACCTTTATTTTAATTTGTTTGTTTAAATTTTAAATTTTGTAACCGTTTTATGTAATTTAAAACTAGTATCATTGTAAGTATATATAGTATAACTTTTGTAAAATCACTTTAATGCTCTGAAGATGTTGTGATGTAAACAACGAAACGTCAGCAAATAAACGTTATTCTTTTTATTATGTCTTTTTTCAAAATTGCTTGCTGGGCACTTATATTCATTTTTAAACTATCATATTAATCTAACTTGGCAATCAAAATACACACTGCCCTACCATTATTACTCACATGTACAGTATATTCCAGTCATGTACAGGCTAGTACTGGTTAAGCCTGACAAAGTTGGTATTATACAGGAACTTGCACTTAAGAGCTCAAAATTCCAGCCCTGGACTTCACTCTAGGCTCTTGCTTTCAAGACTTGCAAATTGACGCTTGATTCCTGGAATAATTTACTGTGGTCAACATGCAACTTGAGTTGTGACTCTAGTGGCAATGTATTAATACTTACCATTTAACTAAAGGGCTCCTTTAGTTAATCGGCAATTAGCACCCCTTTCCTGAAGGATGCTAATGACTCCTTTTCAATGTAGTTCGGCACCCATGCTTAAGGGACATGCTTTAATTATAATATTACAGTCAGGTACATTTGGGAAATTTTTGGGAATGATCTTGTGGTCAAAATTCTCTGAACCCTGACAAGTTAGCCAGTCTGTCCAGCTACTTTAGGCTTGACTTGTCATGTGTAGTATTACCTTAGGTCATCTACTGTGGTGAATGACCTATGACATAACTCTTGACTGTTATCAGTACAGTGACTAATGAGTCAGCTTGTGACACATATTCCACAAGTCTTTCTATTACTTGAGGTTACTCAGACTACAGTAGACTCTTGACTTGCAGATATTGGGCATTGAACTGGACTGTTGTGTAAACCAGCAACTTGTCACACTCGGTCATATTCTTTTAAATCCCATTCTACAAACCATTAATTACAGGCACCATCCTGCTTATATATATGCCTGCTACAAGTTTTGGACCATGTCTATCACTGACTTACCTACTACAGTCTACTAAGAACGTATACTACCTAATTGTACTGTAGGTCAAACAAAAAAAGAAAATTTCAACTTACCAACAGACCTCTGTACTGTAGCTTTTCAATCATCTTCCAACCACTGACCTGTTGAGGGGCTAGAGTGAACCATAGAATTTCACTCTGGCAAAAGCCTGACAAAAATTCATCAGAATGGGGTGTCTCCCCCTTCATGTGTTATTATACCCTCTTATTCCGTTGACAACTTGCCAACCTATCTTTAGCTTACCTATTATCAACAATCCATATCCTGACCAAGTTTATCACAGTCACCTAGCAAAGTCTAACATAAACTTAATTATAACCATTGAGCTGACTTGCCCTCCAGTATTAACACACCTGTGCTACCATTTCATTTTGTATATTTTACTGCACATTCCTTATTTTTAGCAGCTTTTATATCCTAACCCTTATTCTTAATAGGTTCTTTTGAATCGAGCAGTGTGTCTTTCAAGTCTTGGCTACTTTGACAGTGCTGTTGAAGATCTTTTTGCTGCATTACAATGCAAAGTTGAACCTCGACACAATATTATTGACATCAGCTTGAATAACCTACAGGTCAGACATTTTTTATGATATTTTTATCTACGCATATAATTACATGATGGTATTACATGATACATATATTTGTGTTTACACTGCACAACAGTCCTTTGGTATAATATGTACATTAACATAATGTATTCCAGTAATTTAACTGAAAATACATTTTGTTTGAGAGATCTTGCAAGTGATTTAATGGAAAGTTGGGCTAGAGTCACAAACAGTGACTGGGACTGTAATGGTTATAATTGCATTAACATGTGAAGATATTACATTGCCAGGGGTCTTCGTGTGGGTTATCATGTTGAAGAAAAGCGATTACATCAGGCATTCTTCATGTGGGTTATCATGCTGAAGAAAAGTGATTACATCAGGCATTCTTCATGTGGGTTATCATG
>JBAHVQ010000363.1:431964-441975 GCA_036872915.1 Nanipora kamurai | reverse complement strand
TCGTGCGTTGGTGATCTTGTTCGTGCTAATGTTCACGTGATCGTCATCGTGATTGTGATCGCGTGCTAGGTGATCTGGAAACACGAAAGTGGACTAAGAACTAGTTGTCAAATAGAAATCCATTTTCAATTTTAAATTAGTTAATATCTCATGAACTCAAACTCGCTATGGAAATACCTTTCCGTTTCGTGAATACCGACACAAAGTTTCAAACAGTTTCACAAAGAGACAGAACGTCACAACTGGATTTGAAACAGGATTTCTATTGTGGTGCTAGCCCCATGCCTTTTGGTTGTGGTCAGATCACCCGGTGATCATGATCTTGCCATGTAAGCCCGTGTAGATATCGAGGCCCGGACTGGTACTTCTATACGAAGGCATTCCTCACCCATTCTCTAATTTAGGATCCTTAAATGCACGGTTACCTACTAAATATTCAGACAATGATATAAAAACGGGATGCTGCGTAGGCAGTATAAAACAGCACAAAAAGTTCAAAGGTTGGTTGACCGCCGAATTTACCATAAAGAATTTTAACGTTTCGAGCTATGGCCCTTCGTCAGAGAGTGAAACGAGTTCTCTCGATATTCTAACGTTTCGAGCTTCGGCCCCTTCGTGAGAGAGTGAAACGAGTTCTCTCGCAGAACTCGTTTCACTCTCGGACGAAGGTCCATAGCTCGAAACGTTAGAATTCGTTATGATAAATTCGGCTGTCTTCAACCTTTCTATTTTTTGTACTAAACATTCATATGTGAATATTTCCTAATTTGATATCTGTACGTATATCTGTCGTTTTGAAATCATGGTAACTAATATACTTTAACAAAAATTTACGTGAGAATCCTTGGTTACCGAGAGAAGTAAGAAAAATACAAATTCATACAGAAGAAACTGATATAAAGCCCGGTTTATAGTGAATCATTGGACTCGCAATTGTGACCTGTCGCATTTACACACCAGTCCAGTTTGAAAAATAGATGTTTTTAGCAATGAGAAATGGATGAAAAGGGAGATTTTCCTTAAAATTAATTGTTATAGTTTTTGAATTATCTTGTATTTGTTATTTTACTTCTGGGATAAGAGCCTTCGGTAAAATACCTGGATAGGTGTGTATTGTGATGCTGATTATAAAGAATCGGTAAGTCACAGCGACTTAACTTCGTTATTGATGCATGGAATAACTAATTTTAAATGTTATCAACCAAATAGCCTTATATTAGTAATGTGAATTACTCGCTATTCAGTTAAAAAGAAATAAAAGGTATTGTAACGGCGCTGGACAAGCTGTATACGGCCAACCAGCACCAGATTTTGCCCCAGTCCCGTTTCTCCACTTCAAAGTTGGCGCGAAAAGCTTCACTTTGGGCTTCAACTGCTTGGAAATGCAGAAGCTGTAAATTTTGCTTTTTAATACAAGGTGAAGAGTCGTAAGGGGACTGGTCATCGTTGAACAGTGAACAGAAAGCGGTTTATCAAGAATTCCTAGACTAGAGTATAAGGTTAGTTGAAACAAGTGAAATCTTCGAGTTTTTACATGCCACTGAGGTTTGCAAAAGTTTGGGTTGGAAAACAAAAGGTTTGAAAAGGTGGTGTTTACTTGAACACATATTTCCTATTTTTTCCTGTTCCATTATGAACATTTACATGCGAATTTGTGGTCGAAAGTTCACTATCTTCGACGGTTTCGTGCTACCTAACTGTATAAAAACTAGTATGAGTCCAGAGGTAGGTAAGCCTCCAGAGTCCTTGTAAAACGCTAAAAAGTGGATAGTGATCGTTACTGGCGTATTTCATCTAAACTGGTCACCACTTTGCAGTGGAAGGGGCACTGGGTGAAGGGTGGAGCCCAACTTAAAATTGCGTGTTTGTATTGGGGGGCCCACTAGATCCTTTTTAATGGCTCCATGTTTTAAGCCCTGAAGGCTGAACATATATCACTTATCAGTTAAAAGTGGAAATAGTGCTCAGTGACCCAGTTTTGGAGACATCTTTATACATACCATTGTTTTACAAAAGTAAAGGAAGTGACTAAATAAAGAGTATTAAAAGTTTAAGCCATTATCAGGAAAGCACAACAGTTTATGAAAAGAGGTTTTGAAAATAAAATTAGCTCCTGTATAAATCACTCCTTTGCAACTCAGGACCACTGTAACTATTTTACTTAATGAACAGAATCAGAGAAACAGTATGATGACTTCAGTGCTTCTTCCATCCAGCAATAATTTCACTGTCATCAGCCTTTGTTGTTTTGAAGGCTGGTAGTTCATCTCCTGCTTCAAAATATTTCCACAAAGCATCAAATGTCTTGGGAATTTCAAATCCTTTAATTGCTTTGTTGGCCACTCTGGCATGATGAAGTTTAGGCAGCAAATCACATTCAGCAGCAGAGGGTTCATCTCCAAGGACAAACTTACCCAATGAAGACTTCAACATAATTTCTAATTTCTCCAACTCCTCAATGAGCTCATTCTTCTTTTCCTCCCCCAAAGATGGATCTTTGTTTGTCACCAGACCAAAGAGTTTTCCAAACTTTAAATTGCTAATGGCTTCTGGCACCTGGTCAATTTTAAGAGAAGGAGTGGGGAACTCCTTTTCAAGATAGGAAACAATTTCATCAGAATCTGGAACTACCTTACCACCTTTTACATATACTGGTACCTTGCCAGCTGGGTTAAGAGCAAGGAACCAGTCTGGCTTGTTTTCTCCAAGGCTGACTGGTTTTGGTGTGTATGGAATCCCTTTTAAAACTAATGCCATCATGGCACGTTGACTGAATGGGCAAGCACCAATCTTGCCAGAATCAGGATCAATGACTGAGTCTTTTATATACAACAGGGTGTCTTGAGCCATGCTTAAAACGATGAAAAAAAATTTTGTTAAACTTAATATGAACATAGGCTAGCCTATCACTAGAGTTACCACTGACTGCATACAGTAAGTGCACTGTCTTACTCCCATGCTGCAGAATGTTGCTGCAACCTGATTGCTTTGGTGATCATGGCTTATAATTTAATGAAAAGTTATATGCATGTTTTCACATGAAATTGTGAAAACCAAAAATGGCACATAGGCAAGTGCAGTCATGACAAGGGAAAGTTTTGAATCTTGCATAACTGGAAGCTTTAATCACAATTACTGTTTCAGTATAGTATAAGCTACAAAAGTTTTAAATATAAGTTTAAGTGAAGGCTTGAAGGAGCTGAAATCTTAACTGTAAAAAGACAGCAGATTACAGTTTTTATTAAAACTTTCTACAGATTCCAGTAGCACACTTGCTAATGCAGAAAACTCTGCATTTCAGATCATCACTTTACTGAACTGCACAAGAATTGGGAGCAGCAATTAATCCTTATGCTACCCTAGGTTTGCCACTTAGTAATTGGTAAAGCAATGTAATTCTATGTTTTCATCGCAATACCTTCACAATCATCCAATGGAAATTTACACTACACAAATTTTATAAGTGACATACAATATTTGTGCATACAATATTTATGCATATTTGATAGATTTTGTGCTCAAAGTTGTGCTTTTGTGATTATTGTACTTCAATAAAATCAGTAACTGGCTTCCCACGTTGATGTGTAAGGGTAGGGAAATTGTTCATACCTTCAAAGCCTTTAAATTAAGCATTTTTAACCCATTGGTGGCCAGGGCCCCCTTTGACTAATAAAATTGTTTGAAGGTTTTTTTAACTATTCAAATGTTCTCTTAACCCCAGTGAGATTACAAATACAGCCATATGATATCAAGTTTTTAAATTATTATGCATTAGGAAAGGTATTAATGAAGCATCCCATTCCAGGTAGGGCTGTAAACTTGGCTTTTAATAATATAATCATGGCTTTCAAAAGGATAGAACAAACCCTTTTATCCCCTAAATAGTGGACAAAATATCACAACATCCAGATTACAGTAGTTCTGAATGGAAATAAAATTTTATTTTTAAAGCTTCCAAGGTTTTAGGAACAGGGTTAATAAAGTGCAGATTGATATTTTACTGGTTACAACATGTGTAAAGAGGGGAGGTATTTTAAATCATAAGGTTTAAACCTTCAAAGAGTTTAACCAAAGTTGAAAGGTGAAATTTTAACCTTTGTTCCACCTCTGTTAAGGAGATCAAAATGTTTATGTACAAACATGTAATGTTGTTTAAATACGACAGCAAATCACTATGGACGTAACAAGTTTTGTATCATAACAAAATATAAAGCAAGCATAGAGTCATCAACTGCCCACTTTGTCAACCCATTCAGTTACAAAGATGTGTTTTAGAATTCATTCTGGCTAACACCAGTCCATTCTATTCAGCATTATTGGGGTGCCTGCCCCTTGATGGTTTAAAATTCACCTCAAAACAGTTTGTTTCCTTATATCAGTACACTGATGATTACAGTAAAGGGTTGTGAATTTCTCAGCCATTTCTGTTGGGACAATCTGGCTCATAAAAACAATCAATGGGTAATAAGTGGATAGCTTGTCTGATCACTATAGTACGTACAGTACAGCTATAATGTAGAGCCGGTAGATAAATGTTTGATCCTTGTTTGGACCATTACTTAAAGTCTTAGCCTACCAGAGGAAAACCTGTGGCATTTGTATATTCAACATCATGGAATGATATGTAAAGACTTTTATCTTTTTACAACATGAGAAGATGTAGAAGTCTTAAATTCAACCTCAGATCCTACTGTATATAATCAGGCCTATTGGAACAATAAGCTCATCAACACTGACAAATTGCCATTCAGCTTCAAGAAATATTTATTCAGCTTCACCAAATATTTATTCAACTTCAACAAATACCCATTCAACAACAAAAAATATTTATTCAACTTCAAAAAATATGTTCATCTTATACAAATTTATATAAAATATTACCTATTTAACTTAAATATTTATCCAACTTCAACAATTGCAGCATTTATTACAGTTTAACAACTAAACATTCAACTTTTAACAATTAAATTCAATATTTAACTTCAACACATTCAACTGCAAGGAGAACCCTTCTATTTTAATGGTAACCTTAACTTCCACACTACCTGCTCAACTTCAACAAATAACTGTGTGACCAGGTTTTGGGGAGATAATCATGTGGCAAAAAATTACCAAAATAGGCCAAAAGTTACCAAAACATTCTCCTACCTTAAATATTTTGCTTGACCTAGACCACTGACATCTTCAATAGATTAATATAAATACAGATATTAGCAGTACAGTTTTTTTCTAAATCTCACAAATAAATGTACTGTAACTCTAATTGAAAATATTACTATATGAGACAATGAGTAGAAATTGTGGCTATTGCTTTTCAGGAAAGGAAAAACAATTGTTGGCTCTTATCTTTATTCTACAATTCTGTAAGCAGAAACCCTTTCCACCATGTAAACAACAAGAGCAGCAGAATTTCTAAATATAGTGTGAGTCTCACATGGAATGTCTACTAGCAGTAAGTCTGTATTCATTGTTAATTTTATACAGGAAGGTATAGTAAGGATCACCCCGCATGGTTCCACTGTTACTACAAGAGGAAGTGGAAGCATTTGGTGGAGTCAAACTGGAGAACAATTCTCAAATGTGACCAGGGTAACTTTAATCAGACAACATTATGGAGTCAGAATTGAACTCTAGTCACAGGTGAAAGATATTGTTCCTGCACTTCCACTTTGGCACCATAAATGTGGCAGTGAGGCAGACTTGGGTTACAGCGCAGGAAGTGTAACTTTCCATTTTAGAATTTAACAAAATTTTAAATATAACTAATATCAGAAAAAGACAAAAGATTGCCAAAAGTAATTTAGATTACCAAATCTGATTTATAACACCGTCACTGATTTGCTGCTGGAATTTAAGACATGTAACATGTTATACAGACAGTCACATGATCATCAAAGGTGAATTGTTGAAGTTGAATAGTTGTTGTTCAGGTTGAATAAATAATCAAGGTTGAACAAAACTAGTTGAAATTGAACAGATATTGTTGAAGTTGAATTGCTTGTAAAGTTAATAATTGTTGAAGTTGAGTATACTATTGTTGAAGTTGAATGAGTATCTACAGTGTATGCATAATTGATATTGAATATTGCAACAAAATATCAGTTTATTTGGAAAAATCCCGATTCGTTCACTCAGACCGATAATACAGTGCTTCTGTACTTGACATGACAAGTCAAGTAAATTATAAATTACTGCGGAAATGCTCGGGAGTTCGGTTGCTCGTGTTCGTTTAATGGATTTTCGATGTTTTTGAAAGTTAATTGTCCAGTTTGGTGACTGATATTTCGATGGCATCAGCGGCGGTCATCTTCAGAATCAACAGCTCCGGAGTCAATAGTTTCTCACGACTACGCTAACCTTGACGATCAACTTTCACAAACATCTAACGACACTCCCAGGTTACCATTTACTTTATTAACGATTTTTGATGTTCCTAGTTTAAAATTATGAATATGAGTCCGGATATGATTACAAGTTAAGGTGAACCTACCTGTTGAAATGTTGTGGATCTCAACAGTCGTAATTACTACAGCTGCATTGAGGAATGCATAATAAATTATTTGTACCGTAGGTCTAATCGAGTGGTTCGATAACCGGTCGCGGTGCAAGTAACCCCCCGGAGCTGTTGGTCTGGGGAAAGTTAGCGTTCAGTTACAAGCTCGTGTCTGATGTGTGATAGTAATTGTTGGAAAAGCGTAAATCGAATTGTATTTTCTGATAATTCAGATTCTAGATAAAATTGCCTCTCCCCACGCCCTTCTCTATCTATCAATAAATTTTGTCCCCTTTGTCATTGACCTCTGGGTTCAGACCTAAGAGGTATATATACATACATATATGTATGTATATATATATATATATATATATATATATTTCTAAAACTCATATAGTTTACTAGCCTGAAAACCCAAACTCTCTCTGATTTGCATTTGCCCTCCATAAAAACTAAGTAATGTGGCATAACAGCCATAAAGCAAATAAAAAACAAGAGAATAAAAATAACATACTATTCAATAAAATCGAATGTTTCTTCGTAAGTCCTAAAACATCTTTAGAAGGGTGTAACTAAAAGTCGAGGGTCTTCAAATATCGAAAAAATAGACAGAATAACCTAGTAATAAAAATTTTTGGAGATAGGGATTGCTATATTATCGGTAAATACTCGATACTTGCTATGTGTTCTACTGAGATAGCTCTGCGTTGCTAGATCTTTCCGCCTGCCAAATGTGGAAGGCCAAACAGGCAGCGATAAAGATAGTACATAAATAAGATTACAAAAAGACATATATAAATATATATGGCCCTCAGATTGCCCGTAAAGATCCTTTTGAGCCGGTTTTCTGTGAGCAAACCTATTGAATTCGGTGCCGCGTTATTAAGTATAAAGGAATTCTGTGCGTACACACAGGTACCATTATAGAGTATATATAATAACAGAATCATATTACACATACAGTGAGGTATTATATACATATTTATACATTGAGGTATTATATTTTTTATATACTTATTACCCTAAATTATGTAAGCAAACAGAAGTTTTGACCAATCAACAATGAAAACAAAAGAAAACAAAACATACAAACATTTATACAAAAAGGAAATTTAATAGAATTGGAATAATGAAAACAAAGTTATACCGAACCAATGGTCTCATTTCTATCCCATGACTACGAGAAGACCATGATTTTACATTTTTCGTGTGAACTGAAACTGACTGATAGGCTGTTGGAGGGTAACTTCAAAGTTTCGATGCTCAATTGATCAAACAATCTGTGGAACTTCTTTGGTGTATTTGCAATTTTTTTGCCAGCTGTGGAAAAATTTGACCTCATTAGCTTCGTGTGTAAATCGCCCATATCAGGACACACGATGTTTAGATTGTGTATTATTCTAAGGATCACGCTCAGGTTGGCATTTTAACATCATTAAATTTCAAATGAACAACTCTTCTGAGTAACATCACATGATCTCAAATGTGTATAAAACAAACTTCGAAGCTAAAGAGGTCCATTGCGATTTGGATGGAAAGTGACAGAAACAACCATTCGTTTGCTAAGAAGATGAATTACACAGTTCTTTCAATGTTATATTATACGCTTGGCGCGTTTGTCGCAGGGTCTCTTAGTCTGTTCCTTTCCTTCGTTTTATATTTGTTCTATCTTCACAAAATAAACGACCATTTGCCTGGACCTCCTCGTTGCAGTTTCATTTTAGGTCATTATCCCGAGGTTAGGAAATATCAAAGAGCTGGGCGTACGATGTTTGAGTACCTTCTCAATAACCGATTGCAATACGGGCCAGTATACGTGCTTTTCTTTCTGTACAGGCCAATTGTAATCCTTGGAGATCCCGTTTACGTCAGAGAAATGTTCATTGACTCCCACCAGCATATTCGAAAAAGCAAGTATCTGTATCACAAAATAGGATTTATATTTGGACAGAGAAATGCCGGTTATGGTCTTGTGTCGAACACCGATGAGAAATCGTGGCGTAAACGGCGGCAGCTCATGAACCCTGCATTTCACAGAAAGTGCTTAAAGAACTTCATGACTGACTTCAACCAAGTGAATGATAGATTTCTCAAAAGAATGAACGATGTAGCAGAAAATAAGGAAAGAGTAAGCATGGTTAAAGAATTTGCAAAAGTCACATTGGACATTATCAGTCAAGTTTCATTCAGTATTAATGTGGGAGCGATTGAGCGTCCAGATTCGCCTTTTCCAACAGCAATAACTTCTACTCTTCGAGGGGTGCAGGCCAATATAGATATTCCAGTCAGTCCTGCTTTACTGTCTATATTTAAGTTCCAGCTCTTTCAAACAGCCTCGCAAAAGGAACAAATAGACGCAGCAAAGTATCTGAGGAAATTTGCCTATAAATGCATCACAAATCGCATTAGAGATATGGAGGCCAACAAGGATGTTCCAAATGACCTGCTAAATCTATTGGTGAATGACAAAACATTATCTGTGGATGACATAATTGACGAGTTTATAACTGTCTTCATTGCTGGACAAGAAACTACTGCAAATACATTGGCATTCGCATTATATGAAATAAGCAGAAACCCAGATGTAGAGGTAAAGATCTTAAATGAAATTGAAAGTGAGGTTGGAGGAAAACAGAGTGTTGAATTTGAAGATCTTGCAAAGTTAAAATTCCTTGGTCAAGTTTTGCAAGAAAGTATGAGAAAGCATCCACTGACTGGAGGTCCATCAAGAGAACTACTAAAGGAGCTGACTGTTGGGGGTTACAGAATACCAAAAGGAAACAGAGTTGCAACAGCGCCCTATATATTCCATTATAATCCAGACATTTGGAAGGATCCACAAATTTTTGATCCAGAGAGATTTACTTCACCTGAGAAAGTCTCCAACTTCAGCACTCTTTATTTTCCTTTCTCAGTTGGTCCTCGGAGCTGTATTGGTCAAACTTTTGCAAAGTTTGAATCCAAAGTAATAATGGCTAGGATTCTCCAGAAGTTTCAATTCAAGCTTCTTCCAGGACAGACTGATAGAATGGAGGAGAGATTAACCACTGCTCCTCGTGATGGTGTAATGTGTGAAGTCATAAAGCGCTGAACAATACCAGCTTAGATTAACAATAATTTACGATTAACTGAATAATTATTTGAATGAAGATTATTTGTACAAAGTACTCCATTTGCTTACTCAGCACTCCACGCCCTTGCTTTTAGTTTGTCGCCATTTGAAAACATAAATTCGTAAAAGAGTGGCCAAACCAAAATTTTAGATCCCGGCACCAAATCTATTTGTTGACGGCCCCTTAACTCCTTCCTGTCCGTATAAGTCCTCAGTGACCTATGGAGACTTAAGTATTTAACGCTGGCTAACGGCTGAGTATTTCACGCTGGCTAACGCCAGATGATTTTACTCGTCAAGGGGAAAGTCCTCGGACAGGAAAGAGTAAAACAGGTAGGGGCTGGCTTGTCTAAAATGGTTGGTATGCTATCAAACATCTGAAGAACTATACTCCGTTATGGATTGA
>JBAHVQ010000363.1:384784-402523 GCA_036872915.1 Nanipora kamurai | reverse complement strand
TATTTACAAACCAGAGTAGCGTTTGGTATGTCGGAAATTTCACCTGGTTGCCGTGAACTTGTATCTTACTGATATATGTACTATATTGTGCATACAAAATATGCAAAATTTGGTACATGTGAAAGCTTGGCATAATTATTTATGATTAACAGACATTGATCAGACTTATGTCCTCAGAAAAATGATTTTGAGCCACATACAAGTATCAAACCTGCCATGCCCTTGTGACTGGTGAGACTCTGTGTAAGCCACTGAGACCCAAATGGAGAGCTAAAGTGTTGGTTTGACATTTTTGCTACCAATGTGGTAACCATAATGTGATGGTGATGCTAGTAATTAACATAGTTCTACCATTTACTTTCACTTACCACAGTCCGTTTCTTGTGATACAGTATAAGTAAATTCCTAATATTCTTCGTATGTACTCTTCACCACTGTTTCAAGAAGCAGTGAAGTAAATTATCAATTAAGCAATAAATGCCACACCCACTTCCTGTACAAAATGCTATTAAATTATGTATACTTCTATACTGGCACCGTGGGAAACACAGTGTTTTGTGGCGACGAAACCGCCGTTGTTTTCCGAGGCGAAGCCGAGTCTAAAAATGGTGGTCGGGGGGCCCCAAAACACATCGTTTCTCCGAGATACCGGTTAGTGTTTTATCGTATAGCAAGTGTCATATGACAAACGAAATTGCTGTGCAAAACCCTCGAACTGTGTTTTACATTGTTAAAAACAGGAAATTGGGAACTGCCACGCAAGGGTCTTTCGCTCAATCAGAAAACAAGAAAAGCGAACTTTAAGACTTGGTGTACCACAACATGAAATGTAGGTGAAATAAATTTTATTTTTTGCAGTTAACACTGATTGCCGGTCATGCCAAAAAGAGAACTTTTTACGCGAACTTTTTTGAGAACACTTTCTGTGGTAAATGAAACAACTTTTCTCCAATACACTGAATTTACAAACAACTCTAATTTCAGCGAGAGCCATCTCAAAAAAAGGCTATTGATGAGTGACATTGCTTCAGCTGAAATGATTAGACTTACACCCTTTGGGTTCAGACATGGCTTACACGATTGAATTCATCTGAGCTGCCCCAGAGAGTAATTTGTGATATTCCATCTTTTGCCACTGATGAGTGCTCTGAATAGAAGAACCGGCATCTGAATATGATTCAGCATGAAAAAAGGCAGAGGATCAGTAGCGTCGAAGACCGCATCTTTACCAGTCCATAAAGTGTGAACGAATTCTTTAAGGCCTTGCTGAAAAAGGAATACCTTGGCAATTTCATTGTATAACCAGTATACATGGGGGGAAGAAACAGGAGGTTCTGTTGGTTTCTGCATTTGAAACTGGGGTTCCAAGGCTCCACGGATCGCTTTTTCAAGGTCTGAATACTTCAAATAAGAAACGACTGCTGTGTGAAGGCGTGGATTGCACTCGATGCAATAGACGACCCCGGAGACTTCATCTTCCACAAAATCAAAGGAAACACAGCCGGTAATTTGCTTGGCTCTGCAAAACACTTCCACCCATTTTCTGATCTCAGGGTGTTGGACAACATCGTAGTCAGTTTGTATGGGCGAACTAGGAAACACGTGGAATGCTTGGAGATGTCCTTTGATACATATGGCATTTGCTGCGAATTCTTTTCCTTTTATGAAGCGATTAATTAGGTATGGATTCTTACTGTTAAGTTTTGATTCGAAACAAGCAAGGTACTTCTCAAACTCCTCTTCATCACTTGGCATGCGTGTGAAGTTTAATCGGTCCACGGAGTAGGGCATGACAGGCTTCAAAAAGTATTCGTTTCGTAACAAAAGTTCTTTATTTGCAAATTCGCGAACTTGGTTCACGTTCTTTACTAGCTTGAAGTAGGGCACCTCAAGTTTAAGTTTCTGGCATTCTTCCAGAAAAAGAACTTTATCATCAACGATGGCGGCTAATTTTGGATCATCGAAAGCAAGACATTTAATCCGTGAATTGCTCTGACTAAGGCGCTCTTTGATGATTGTGTCAGCTACAGCTGTCTTTGTATGACTTACTGGGATGTACCAATCAATGTTTTCGCTTTCTGCGATGTTGATCATTCCGTTGATGTATCCTTCGTGGTTGCCGTGAGAATCTAAATTTGGTACTGTGTAGAACATGGAAACAAAGCCGGACCAACGAGCTGCTGCGCACCAGAATTCTTCCGTGTCAGCTATGACCACCCGGTGACCAGCTCTGGCTAACGTTTTTGCGACATGTAAACCTTTGGTGTGAGCCACTCCAGATACCAGCACAGTTCGTTTCATAGACTCTTCGACAAATTCGTAATCTTTGTTTCTATTTCCAAAAAACCACGCACAGATGGTCATCACCAAGCAGAATGGTGTTACCATTAGTAGCAAGAGAAGATAAAAAGCAGCCTTAACTTGATAGAAATGCTTGACATGTGAGTTTAATGATGATGCACTGGACGGAGCTTGATAAACTAACTTTTTCTTGTGATCAATCATTGTAAATATTCAAACGCTTTGGTATCCTCCAACAGTTTAACGACAAAACGCCTCTGCAGACTGAAAAATATTAATAACATCAAATGACTAAACTCATTGTACGTACTCCTAGGCGTAGGAAACCTGGGGGCAAGGGCGCGATCCCCACTTCTTGGCAAAGATAAAGATTTATATAAAAAGTTCGGGTAATTTCACACAGAAAGATGCAGTAGATCACAAAAGTTTCCATTCCGTTTACGAAGTTATTCCTGATAAACGTGGCAAAAACCGAACAGGTATTATTCCGTCTGGGTCTGTGAAAAATAATTCTCATCACAAATTTCCACTGTGCCCTTGTCTTCTGATTAGCAGGGTTAGTTGTGGTTCCGAGACCGGCTTGATCGAGCTCCTGCAAAACACACTGTTTTTTTTTCGAGTTACCAGTTACGTTTTTCGTTAAATATATCAAGTGACAAATGATGAAAGATGTAGATGTGCGCTCGACTACTCGACGGACTGGTTTCATATTTGGAGGTGCTATTCAACAAGAGCAAACTTAATTTTCATTATACGCTGTCAAGTCGATCAAATATCTTACTGAGAATAAGCTTTGGTTCCCCAATTAATAATTGAACTCACTATCTCTTTTCTGGTTCGTCAAGAGCGAACAGAGAATATCGCCTTCGATAACATCTGTCCCGGCTTGTGACCCAGCTCGGCTCCTTGTAAGCCGGACCAAAGTGTCGTCAGCTTTTAACAGTCTTCGATATTGGTAGTTCTTATATCAATGTAAAGCCTCATGCCATAATTGTTGGGAAATTCGAAATTATTAAATAATATGCCAGAAATTGGAAAACAAACTGGAAAACAGAAAACAAATTGGAAAACAGAAATTGGAGAACAGGAGTCAAACCGCATGATTTCTGCGTTAAAAATTCCACTCCCCCAGAGTTTCTCAGGTCGATCAACAAAAATTTCCGCTCCACTAGAAAGGGTTAGGGCGAGTGAACTTTTCACGTCATTTAATGCATACTGTCTATAGAGTATCTCGGAAAGTCTCTTAAATGACGTGCAACTAGGGCTCAGACTCCTTATGAAGGCGGTCGGTTTGTACATCATGGGAAGCAAAATTTGTCCGTTTTGGCTACCTTTGACAGAAGATATATTGGAAAAAAAAAATAACTAATTGTATTCTGTGAATGGAAATCTTTCTTTACTGTTGCCTGTTAAATTATATTTAAAATAAAATGGCTACGTATGCACTTTTAGCCAAGAAACGCTACGGCACGCACTATGGCCAAAATCCACTGTCAAAAAAACCTAGCTGAGCTACATGAAATGCGTTTTGGATCCTGTTTTTTTTTTTTCAAATATAAGATTTCAATGTTTGACACCTGTGTTTGTTTTTCGAAAAAGTGGTCCAAAATGGCCTGTATGGTCCGACAAACTCAAAAGGGTCAACATGCTCTGACAGCCTCAAAGTGGTCAATATGTTCTGAGAGCCTCAAAGTGGTCCAAAATGGTGAAAAGATGGACCTAATTATGGTGGTCGGAATGTTTCGTCTTCTTGTGTTTTATTTGGTGTGGCAGGGGATTTTTAGTTGTTTTTTGCTTTTTTTTTAAACTAAAAATAGGGTCATAATGGTTATCATGATGGAAAAACACCTTGAATATTTTTAAATATTAATTAAATATACTAAAAAATGTTGGTTTTCAGCAGTTGTTTTGAGATGTACGAAAAAAGAGTGAATGGGTCGAATCCTAAAGACGTGAAAAGACTCTGATTGACGTTGTATCCAGACCAACGAAGGTGTAGAGAATACTCCAGAGACTTATAAAATTATTCATTCTATTAGTTTTGGATGAAAAATCTTTAGTTTGAACGACGTCGTCGTTGAAGTTGACGTCGTAGATCTTAAGGTCCCTATTATCTATTGGAATGCCGACGGGGAACATCAAATGTCAGTTACCTAAGAGCCAGGAAAGGGCACTAAAGCCAAATACATTCAAGAGGTTCGTTACATTTTTGTTCAAGGAATTCCCACAGAGCGACGCCAAGCGTTTAGCAAACAATTACATCGGTAGTCTTAATATGAAGTACATAAAGAGTCAACATGGTTTTTCCGGCGCCTCAATCGACACAGCATTGGCCATTTGGACCAGTGCCGTGAAACAAAGACGGATGGTCACATGCAATTAATAAAACCAGAAACTTCGATACACCATCGTATTTGGTCAAGGAGATTAAATGCGAAAGAAGGGCGTCAGATAACAACACCATTAATAGATTTGTCATATCCCAGAGTATATTGAGGGTTTGGGGATTGCTGGAATCGTTATTATGAGGGCGCTACGGTCTACAGCATAAATACCGATGGTTTCTATATTAATAAGATTAACCCCATTGTGGTCGATAAAATCAAACACAAGAAGCCCAAGAGATGGGTTACAAAGCTTCATCATTGTTATTTACTAAACCACAATAATATAACACTCTCTGGCGACCAAAACCAAATAGCACCGATTGAAAACAGAAGACCATTTCGAGATTGTCAGAGCATATTGACCATTTTGAGGTTGTCAGAGCAGATTGACCATTTTGAGGTTGTCAGAGCAGATTGACCATTTTGAGGTTGTCAGAGCATATTGACCATTTGAGGTTGTCAGAGCATATTGACCACTTCGAGGCTGTCAGAGCATGTTGACCTTTTTGAGGTTGTCAGAGCATATTGACCATTTGGAGGTTGTCAGAGCATATTGACCATTTGGAGGTTGTCAGAGCATATTGACCATTTTGAGGTTGTCAGAGCATATTGACCATTTTGAGGTTGTCAGAGCATATTGACCATTTGGAGGCTGTCAAAGCGTATGGACTATTTTGAGGCTATCAGACCGTATTTATCATTGTCAGGCTGTCAGATCATATAGGCCATTTTCAGGCTGTCGGAGCATATTAACCATTTTGAGGTTGTCAGAGCATAATAACCATTTTGAGGTTGTCAGGGCATGTTGACCATTTTAGACCACTTTTCTAAACACAAACAGATTTCAAACCTTGAAATCTCACACTTGCAAAAAATACAGGATCCAAAACGTATTTCATGTAACTCAGCCAGTTATTTTTGACAATGGATTTTGGCCATAGTGCGCACCGTTGGTTTGACTTCTTGGGATTTTGCTTTGATATCTTGCGAATTTGCTTTGATATGATATGGATTTGATTTGATCTGGCATAAATTTGATGTGACCAGCAGCGATTTTGAATTAAAAATAGTTAATCAGATCTCATGTTTCGTGTTGACAGTCTAAGTTGTCATGACTTTAACCACTTAATATTTGCAAACTACGCTTATCATCAGGTCATTCTGACGCTGTTATCTTAACCGTTTTTATCATTAATTTATCGGGACTTCAAGCAAAAACGACGGCAACGTTTTCACGAAATGGAATTTTGCGTTCAAAACAAAAGGAGTGAGTTATTTGTTGGCACACAGTACGTCATTCGGAGCATTTCCAAGGTTTCACCACTACGTCGTTGGTACGCAGTACGTGGAGCGTTTTCTTTACGCTAAATGTTAACAAACTTACCAGAGCCACTCTGAAGAGTTTCAGAAGTATAAAAACAACATTCAGAATTCTTACAACGTAAATGATATATTGTTCTATTGCAAAGCTTAAAATTAATGTACTTTGTTAAGTGCCGTCGCCGTACTACAGGGTGTCTCAAAAAAATTGCAGACCCTTTGAAATCAGATGTTTATGAAATTTGCATAATTCAGTACTAATTGATCCCAAGGGTTCGTGAACACAATTCATGCATATCGTCCTTCGACATCACCCCCATTTCTAAATTGCATTTTAACTCACTTTGTGTGGTTATTCTAATTGCAAGGAAAACTCGAACGTATTTTCAAATCCCAGGAGCAGCATAAGTTGCACAGGCCATTGCAATGCTAATTGCAGTGGATGTCATGCAATTTGTAGTGTTTGCAGTTTTTTTGAGACACCCTGTAGGTTGCTTAAACTCCCTATAGACCACTTGCACTCTGCAAATCGACCCATCTGGAGGACAACTTCAAAGTTCGGACGTTCAGCAGATCGAATAATTTACGGAAATTCTTTTGTTATGAGCATTTTTACTCCAACTGGGGAATAAGTGCAAGTGGTCTATTGATTGCACGAGGTGGAACATGAACTTAGAATTGAGTATATCAAAAGTAGTAAAATAATGACTCCAATAACTGTCAAATATCGAATTAGGATTCATAGCACAATTTACTATTCATAACTATGTTATCAACGTGAACAAAGTCCCAACGCAGCCAGGTGAATAATCATACATGGTTTCACGCTACTCTGGCTTAAAAGATTTTGAACGTAGCTTGCAAAACTACCGTTCGTGACCTTTGCAAGCTATGTTCAAAACTTTTTAAGCCAGAGTAGCGTAAAACCATGTCTTTGTTACGAACATTGGTCATTTTATGCTGTTATGGCTTCACTCCCTTATGTTTTACTGATGGGATTCGCTAAGATGTTAAGGCCTTGTTTGCATGAACAGAACTTGTCCCTGGTCGGAGGTTTACTCTAACCCCCGAGCTAGCTTTTGCGTAGCTTTTACATGGAAGAAAGTTTTCCTGGCTGTCACGGTGTCAATTTCTAAACAAGTTCTCTCGCCTCCTAGGGTCACCCGGGATAACTTTATGACTTCTCCTGTAAACAGTTCTCACCAAGTTATAAAGAAATATTTTTCAAGTTGTCTTGACCAGGGTAACCCTCCTACCAGGGACAACTTCTGCTCATGTAAACAGGACCTCAGATAAGCTTTGAAGGGATGATAACAGGGGGAATTTCACTCAAGGCTCACGAAGAACTAACTCTCTTGAAAAGTTATCTTGGCGTTGCGTTTGCACAATGAAACTTCAACTTTTCAATTTTCAATCCGCGCCGAATTCGTCCATATATTCAGTCCCTAATTTTTCATTTTATCTTAACTCTGAAGATGTTGCGGGTTTAGCGACGAAACGTCAGCTCATTAAAATTTTCATGCTATAGGTCTTTGTATTGCCTCTATTTAAATGTACTTTCTGGGCCATCATTTTTAACTCAAGTTGGAAACTCTTAAGAATGCATAAACTTGACCTACTTCAATGGGATCAGTTTCATATGTTGCACTGGCTCATTCGTGAAGTGGGCATGTGAGTAGTTCGCTATTAAGAACACAAGAGCCCCACAAAATCCACGGGAGTTGGTATTTATTATTATGTAATCAGTCCTACCATATAATTTCGTTTACGTTGGTTTAATGTCTGATAGGTTATCTCCAAGCCCCGTTTCCCGTCATTGTACTGTTTCACCTTACTTATGGAGAAGTTTACTCGGAGTCACAGTGACCCCTACACCCATATATTGGTGTCAAATCTGAGGTCTACACTACTTGCTAAAAAATATTTGAGGTTCTAGATATGTGTAAATTAACTCAGACGGATTTTAATGTAAGTTAGGTGCAGTGTTTTATTTGAAGATTTATCTTAACGATTTACAACCGATATTTCCACCAGTGGCTTTAAAAAAAATCCGCAAGTCGCTTACCTTAAGCTTTCCTCCTACGAACCTTCCTCCTTTTCGACACTGGTCTATTTGCGGACTTCGTTGGATATTGAATAATAACATATTCTTCACGCGTTTTTACGTAATATCCACAGCCACAGGGGTATTATATATCCGGTCGATCGGCACTCAGACTGTTTAATACGGTTTAACAATTTCAGATAGAATTTCTAGAACTCTTGCGCCGATACATACCAGACTGGGCCGGATTGAGACAGGTTTATCCGGTTTGTACAAACCGGTAATTCTTTTCAAAAGATAACCTTCTTTCTCTTTTCATATTTTAAGATGCATCCAGTATTTAAACATTACAAAAAATGCCTGAGGATAAACTTGAAAATCGCCTCGGCCAAATATAAAAAATCCAATTTTTTTCGGCATCAAAATGCTATTTTTATTTGAAAACTCCCCAAATATTTTCTCTGGTTGCCATTCTCTGGACAGAAACAAAAAGTAAACGGCCGCGTTAAAGGAAATTCACGCGCAAAATTCACGCAAACTACTCGTAATCATCCAAACCTTGTAATAGAGGCCTTCGAGCGCTTACAAACCAGTCAGTGTATGCCGCAACAGCGTACAAACCGGCAAAGATGCGATCCCATTGTCTAGAAATTGCTACAAACCGGTCACAAACCATTTCACAGAACACTTCTCGTGAAGATTGGTGAAAAACTCAGTCTCGTTGCTAAGCTTTTCGAACCAGTGTCCATCGTATCCGTTTCAGATCAGTGACTTTCGTCTGTCTTTTGTTGGAATTATGTTCATAAGGTTTTATTTACTTTTGCTTCTTGTTCATGTGAGCTGGACCAATTGCCAATATACACCACTGGCTCGACAATTGTGTTATATTCGGTACTGGGTCAAATATTGCAGGAGAATACGTTTATATTACGCTAACACTACATCAAGTTATTGTCTGTCCTATTGAATAATTGACATCTCTGACGAAGTCGAAAAGAATCTTGGCCCTCATGATTCTGCGGATGAGCAAATACCATCATCTTCAGGGGAGAAGGGTCGTGAAAATTTTCGACGACGCCAGGAGCTACTCACGGTTTATACTTATTTTTTTTCCTTATTTTTTAAAATTTTTTTTTTACGGTTTATACTTTAATTTTTTTTTTTACTTTTCTGGAAGTTTCTTTGTTTACAAACAGTTTTTCACCAAGCGTGCCTTTTCAATCTTGCCCTGAGGAATGATCTTCGGTCGGCATATTTGTAATTTTTTCTATTACCTTTTCAGGATTACTTTTTTTGACCAGTCCAATCATCTGGAGATAGCCAAAGGTAAATGATAAACTGATTAAATGGCTGCTTGACCCGGTAACTATTGTAAGAAGTATATTCAAGGACGTACATTAGGCGTTACAGGAATGAAGAATATAATTACAGAACTGGTGGCAATGTATTCGGCTACGTTTTTAGTAGCTCAGTTGGCAGAGCACTGTATTAAATTTGCTAGGTCGCGGGGGTTCATCCTCGCAACTAAAGGTCCAAGAATAAATTTTTTCGCGGATGGTTCAGGTAGTGGGTCTTAAATGATTCCAGCACTCGAAAATTTATTTCCACTTAATATAGACCACATATGCACAGACAAAGTAAAAGAAGAAACTTGGTTATTGTTTTTAATTCGCCCGTAAAAATTCCTAAGATACCAAACGTTTTAACCTGCTCACCATCACGTAATGCTAGGCAAGGAAATATTTGACAAAGATTTTGAAAACTGAGTTTGGATTTATGGTTGACAAATGGAGTGTTTAGAATATGATATAAAAAATGGGATGCTGCATAGGCAGTATAAAACGGCACAAAAAAATTAAAAGGTTGGTAGACTGCCGAATTTATGGTAAAGAATTCTTTGTTATGATAAAGAACTCAGAACTCGTTTCACTCTCCGACAAAGGGCCATAGCTCGAAACTTTAGAATTTATTATGATAAATTTGACAGTCTACCAACCTTTTAACTTTTTGTGCTGTTTAAAATATGAGCAGCAAGAGCTTTCTTAGGACCAAGTCTGTCTGATATGAAAAAAATTAGTTTCACTTCGCCGCCAAGCCAAATATCCGTTTTTGTTCACTCGCTAACATTAAAAGTTACTGTTCATTTTGTTAGTCATGTTAGATTATTAGTTTTAAAAACCTTAAGAATTTCAACTTACGGGAACGGATGGCCGGAAAATACATTTTAATTTTTGGTTGGCGTGTGTTTAGTTGTCTTTTTAGTTGTTTTTCTACATCCTGTAGTGTCTTCTTCGGAGCTGATTGACTTGTCAAAGGCTCACATGTGTCTATGCTCATCGAGCAGCTAAGTCACCAATCACGCTATTCTCCAGTAAGGTGTGACGATTGTAAACCGCCATTTTTACCATAAGAGCACGTGCACGTCGTTGATGCACGTGGTGGCGTTCACAGGATACGCATATGTTGATTCACGTGAAAACGCAACGAGCTGTTTAGTGCTTTTGTAACGTCATCGTTTACACGTGTGCTACACACGCAAAAACACACGCTCTATATCAGGACTAGTGTCCGCCAAGGCGTACCGAGGTGGCACCCCCCTTGTGGATCTAAATTATGTTACAGGTGTACGGCAGGGTCGTACCCAGGTGATCGGGAGTACCATCGTACCCGCTTCTGTATCCAAAACGTGTTAGAAACAGTTGTAATCCTTGATCAATCCTTTAAAGTTTTGCATGGTGATAATTGATATACTGTGTATAGTTTCTGGAGCACCGCGTTTTATTTTAATGCTAAAATTATTAAGCGTTAAAATAAAACGTAGTGTTCCACAAACTATAGATAGTTGTAATCCTTGTCTCGTCACAAATCTGGATCTGTGACGAAAAGGAAAAAAAAAAAGTGCTACCTTAAAGTGTTTTAAGCGTATTTGCTCGAGGTTCCCTCGCTGATCCCCCCAGTATGTACATCAAGAATAATCTGAGGGACAAAAATACCCCTAGTCGAAAAATCCTACGTACCCCCTGGCCAGTCTGTTGAGGAAATGTCAGTGACTCTCGATGATAGCATAATGGCCACAGTGTGGATCAGTGCTCATGTCTAAGTAGTATAAAATACCGTCATCTATCTACTGTATTAATGTGATGTTGCATTTAAATATGACATGGCTTGTTGCACACGGAGGGTCGTAGCGAACTACTTGTAATTTTCTGCTGTAGCGAACTACGTTTTTTCAAATAGCGAGTAGTTTTGGACTACTTTTTACTAACACTAATTTTAGCTATGGCGAATTACAAATTCCATGTAATGAAGTAGCCAGCTACGAGTTGAGCAACAATCGCTTTTTACTACTCTTGTCTTTCAATCGATAGTATGTCACGGCTGAGACTAGACAAGTAGTACGGACGGGACAGTCAGTTAACGCTCGATAAATTGTTTTTTGATACTTGCTTCTGGTTTTTTTTATTAAATTATCTGTTGCTTGCATATTGACTTTATTAAAGTCTTTAACTCCTTGCCGACCCTATGGTTCGTTTTCTAGCCATGCAGTTTTTAGTATTTGTCTAACGCCAGACGATTTTACTCGTCAAGGAGACAACACAAGGCAGGAAAGGATATGTTTATACGTTGCTTTGTTGGATTCCAACGTAATCTAACATCAATGCCGCAGCTAGGTTATGTCATCTATCATTAACCCGCCCTTACTTCCCATCAAGTTAGATTTCCATTTGAGGAGACAAATCGTCTGGTGTTGGACAGAGTAAAATAGTAAAGGTGTCAAATGGCAACAGTGGGAAGGGGTACCTCCTTCCAAGCCACGGGAGAATGTTGTTCTTTTACTCTGGCTAAAGCCAGACGATTTAACTGGACAAAGGGAAAGATGGGGCAATGATGGAGTAAAAGACTACATCTCCTTAATATATATATATATATATATGTCCTTAATATATCATCGCTGATGCACTTTTTTTCCCGTCATTCTCTCATTAAAGCCCGCTACAGCCGTCTATTCAGGCCCGTTATCGAGCCTAATACGGTGCATGCGATTTTGCGCGTGTACATAATAGTTATAATAACAGGCTGCCAAAACCAACAGCCCGATACTGTTGTTACGTCATACATTTGTCAGGCCTTACGTCACACTCTTACAGTATTTTGCGTGTTTACATGTGCAGAAACCATGCATCCTGACAGAAGACAGCGTATATATAGCGAACTAGAGCTTATGCTGGAAGATCTCACCTTGACAGCGTTTTGGTTATTTAAACTGATTTAGCAACTGTATTCCGACAAGGTTAAATTCACCTTTTTTAATGGAAAAGCAGTCTTTGAATGTTCTTTCAAACAAGAAGGAAACTGACGTGTCGCTTGTGTGGAATTTTTGATCAGAGTTATTATTCCGAATCAAAAAACGACATCTTTTCACTGTCCCTTTGCAACACGCTCTTCGGTTTCGCAAAAATATCACCGAATGTCAAAACAGTTTTTTGCTCCATGGTTATATTATAATCACATCAGATTCTTTTATCGTTAGATGAAGGAAATGTCCGAGGCTCAGATTATATTGTTTTCTTTTATTGTTATGAACAGAATTCATGACCAGTCTATCAGCGACGGCCTTCGTAGTTCAGTCGGTTGAGCACGGAATAGTTACACATAGTCGTCGATCGCTTCTCCCCGAATAACCTTTATGATGGCGTCTTTTTGCACTAGTTTTCGGTTGGGTCTTACAAAGGACTTTAGCTCATAAACATACGTACTTTCAAAAATAACTCTTCCCAACGGGCATGCTTTTTGGAGTGGTTCGATTCCGTTCGTAAAGTTTATCTTTCAAGGTTGTTCCTTAGGTTTTCTGTGACTGAACCCAGAGCACCAACAATAATTGTACTTTCTCTACTTCCCCTTTTCAGCTATTTGATATATAATATCGATAATAAGATGTGTATAATAATTAACTTATTATAATTATTATAATTATAATAATAATAATTATTATTATTATTGTGAGGAGGAGAAGTGGTGAGTTTTCCACCATATAGTGCAACCAGATTAGGCTCGGCAACCGGTGGATGCCCCTTTGCAGCTCCGAAGCAATCTACAACATAAGTAATTTAAAGTGATCAATACACTGTTATCGCTGAACTGACCAAGTATTTGTCGGCTGGAAATTATAGTATTAATGTTAAAATATATAATAGCGTTATTTCCAAGGGAATAAAAAGAATGACCGACGAGCTCGGCTGGGACAACGCCATTTACCAAAAAAAAACCCGCCAGAATCGCTGAATGGAACTCGGCAGTGATACACACGAAGTTCCGTGTTTGCAGCTTGTAGAGCCGAGCGAGGTATAACTGCTGGTATAATTGGGGCTCTGAAAATGCCAGATCTTTTGGAGAATCTGCAAAAGTGGCTCCTGACATTTGGATGGCCGACCCCTGAATTAAGTGGATTAAGTTTACGGTCGTTCGTTTAAAGAATGAATGGTGCTGCGTACTCCCTGTGGCTTATCTGGCGGATCAGCTAAAACCGGCTTGCAATGATTAAACCACGGTGGAAGGTTTTATATAACCGTTCCAGGAATGACTGCTTGCTGGCCTTGCTTCTCGTACAGTGTTAAGTCTGTATTAAGTTGTCAATTGGCACCAAGCTGAGACAGGGAATGTCAGCTGGAGTTCCCAACCCCTAGCACCGAAATACCACCAAGGTAGTACACCGACCGCGATCATTGTATAGCTATAACCCCATCAAATTTTGGTAATGACGACTTCTTCAGGTCTGTCGTAGATCAATATCATGTCGTGTTCTATTTTCGGTTCTGGCATGTGTACACGGAAAACCATAAACAAACAAATGCGTAAGTTAAATTGTGACAGGAAATCGTAAAAAAAAAACCGAATTAAGCTAAGAAGTGCAATCCTATATATACCTGACCATACCATCCGGAAATCTTAACTAAATGGGAAATATGAGCGGAGAAAGTATCAGATTAACTAAAACACGCTTGTCCAAGTCGCTAGTGAGTAACTTTGGTGTGTAGTAAGAATTTTTATGTCTCTCTAACAGGACTCGACTGTGGTCAGTCTGGTCAATTGTACGAGTTCCTGGATTGCGTATGCTGGTTGTGATTCAGTCTAGGACAGATTTTGCGCGACCGCTGAACAGCTGTATTGATATGAAGTCTGTTTGATAAAGGTATGTGTGCAGTGTTGGACAACTGGTTTTGCATGATGGTCACCTACAACGATTAATTTATAATTACCCGTTTGCCATGTGAGGTTTCACGTACAGTAAGAAAGAGTCTGTACTGTGGCGAAGTTCTTTTAGAGTGATCAAACTTGAAGTTTACTAAGTAGTTATTATATTCAGGGAATGCGTTGAAACAGGCTAAAAAGTCCAGTTAAAAGCTCATAAATACCGGTGACTGGAATACTCTGATGTTTCAAACGAAAGAACTGTACAGATATGAAATGCGCAGCTCTTCCCGAGTTTTTATATGAAAGACATTCGCTGATAGCTTCAGGCCCAGCTACACCTACGTTACGCGCAATTTAATTCACTTTGTTGGACGAGTTAAACCGTTCAGGAATGAAGCAGTCGCTTCAGGCAAATATCAATCCTCAGTCAAACGTTAACTCGATTCCCCACGTGGACAAAACCTAAAACCAGCACTGTAACCTGACAAGGCAATTTTGAAAAATGTTCATAAATTCTTTTCAAACGGTGGAGACCAATTGGCCCCTAAATTTCAAGTAATCCTTGACGGGAAGATATACTGCCTGACTAAATTACTTGTACCATGTTGTTCTAGTCAGAACTTGTCATCCCAGAGCTTTTTCTCGCGCGAAATTTTTCAACCGTTTATTTGCAAGACGTGGAAAGAAGATTGCTTCACTCAGCAGTTAGTCTGTTCGTACAGTTATCAAATAGTGACGATTGTTTGAAGGAAAAAGCACCTATTTGTAAGGAGAAACATTGCGTTTGATCTCCACCGAAGAGTAACGGAGTGGCTTCTTTTTTAAACTGCCAAAAACGTGCAGTAACAGAATAGGAACACTGATGTTAGTTGTTACTCCGAGTGATGAACCCTACTGGACAAGTAGAGAGAACTCTACTTGGTCCGGCAGGGATTTGAACCCGCGACCTTCGGTTTACTAGTCCGAAGCTCTACCAACTGAGCTACAGGTCAAGTTGGGAGCTGGTCGCGAAATTGGTAGGGTTCATCACTCGGAGTAACAACTAACATCATTATTCTCTACCCGAGTTCGTTCTTCTACCCAAGCCAGAATAGGAACACATTCCAACGGCGAAAGATTTGTACTTAGCTATGGGATTTGTTTGTGCGTAGAAGTGAAGCATTTCTACAGGATATTTTTGCGTTTTCATGTAATACGCTAGATTTTTAGGAAGATAGGTTACGCCTTCATAGAGAACACTGATTAAATATGTACTGTTGCTTACAAAAATATTGTTTCATCGTGTCAGACATCCTAGGGCCATAACCGAAAAGAACCCCAGGTACGTCCAGGATTTATTAAAGGGGGGGAGCAATATGTAAATAATTGCTCCTCTGAATAGGGGCCCCGGAAAATTTTTTATTTAAAACCGGAAACCGCCCCTAAAATGTATTTTCCAATACAAAAATTGCAAAAATGACAAGGTTTTCCAGAGAAAAAGTGCAATGTCATGTTGGAATAAAGACTTTCTTCTACCAATTGGTGGGGCGGATTTGCACCCATTGACTCCCTCTTGGTTGCGCTTCAGGTCTGAACACCATCGCGGAGTGCCTTCCACTGTCCTGATGTCCTTTTCTTTGGCTTGGTATTTATGTGTTCGTAGAAATGTATATGGACCAAGTCTGCGTATCGTTGATATGTGTATGGAAAATCTTTGGTATGCCAAAACGTTGTTTGCAATAATTAAAAAAATGGTTATTTAACAAAGTAATGGCAACAATGACGAAGTTTCCTGTTATGAGGTTTGCAAATTTCAAAGACATATTACGCTGATAAGATTAACGGATCATCAAGACATTTGTGGCCTTCCGATTGGTGACATTTAATGCTTTCGTTAGGCTACTTTTAGTAATAAACGGCTTACTTTTTCATGACAACGGAAATTCTTTAAGGCTTTTATGCGTCGAATCCCTCAACTCAGAACGCTCTGGACCAAAGCTGTTGCGAAAAAGTTCCTTGGCTAAAAGGGCATTCATACCTTCGGCAACGCCAAGTACTGCTAGCTAATCTTCTCATGATTATTCAGCTCATGTAAATCCCTTTGCCGTTAGAAGGTGATTGTCGTTGTTTGGCTGTTTGAATCCACTTCTTGACCGAACTTTTGTCTTGGATTAAATTATTATTTGTTTTTTCCGAAGTACGTTAATATCGATCGTCAGTAATCGCATTAGTTCACAGATGCACAATGACACGTAAAACGAAATTTTTGACCAGACTGCGTTACCTTCATTTTCAAACTAACCAATTTCGATGTGCATAGGTTTTGAGAATTATATAGCATTAATGTGGGCTGCACTGGTTCCCAATTAACTAGACAACTCAATAGGTACACAGCAAGACGGTGAGCCATGCCGTGGCCCAGTTACAACTGAAAATGAAGGCTTTCATATATCTTGCTGATCAAAATGTAGTGAACCAAGCATGGAGTCAGAAAGACTCTGAGTTCCAAATAGGACTCGAATGTGCAACTATCTGAATGGTAGTTAGATGCTCTGAGCAATAGGCCACTACAGCTCAGAAAGCAGTGTATGTTTACTTTCCGTATTTAAGCCTGGGACGAGTCAGTCGGCAATAACTTGCTGGACTGCAAGTCGTTATATGTCGGTTAATCTCGATAAATTATCAGTCAGATGTTATTATTTGGCTTTTTGTCTTCGGAAATTGCAGTTTGATACTGTTAAAGCCTTTGATATATCTTGTTATTCAAAGTGCGGTAAAGTTTGAACAGCAATTTGTAGGACAGTTTGAATAGCACGATTCATCCAAGCCTTTAACACTAACAGTATCAAACTGCAATTTCCAAAATTTCTTGTTGAACAACATCGCTCGTACGACATGTTTTTTGCTTTTCTTTTTATTTCAAATTTCCTATTCTCGATCCGAAAGTAAATTTCCTGCCTTGTGGTGTTAAAATCCCGAAGGAGATCCGATTACCTGATATTTGTAGTAATTTATTGTGCGTATTGGAATGTAAACAGCGGGGGTAAACTTGTCAAATCATAAATAAAGCAGGAGGAATCATTGGCGCCAAATTTTGATGACCAATAAAGCGCCACTGTTACCTGTATTCGCGGCTTTACGTGCGCTGTTTTGCTTGTACGGGGTAGGTAGGAGCCCGTATTTTGTGAATCATCTCAAGGCTGCGGAAGGGTTGCATTGCCTATCTTAATTTTTAAAATAGTGAGAATCAAGATTTTTATTGTTAAAGCTCCATGCTGACTCCATGCTTGGCTTACTTCATTTTGATCAGCAAGATATATGAAAGCCTTTAGCACTATATTTTAAGTTGTACTGCATGGCTCACTGTCTTTCTGTGTACCGATTTTGCTTGTACGGGGTAGGCAGGAGCCCGTATTTTGTGAATTATCTCAAGGCTGCAGAAGGGTTGCATTGCCTATCTTAATTTTTAAAATAGTGAGAATCAAGATTTTTATTGTTAAAGCTCCATGCTGACTC
>JBAHVQ010000363.1:327315-356121 GCA_036872915.1 Nanipora kamurai | reverse complement strand
TGGCAGCGCCAGTGTAGACATATTGACGTACTAATGTGAGTGACCCCTTGGAGTGTGGGCCTTACCATTAAGGTGAGCTTAATGACCATTTCCTTCGGAAGGAAGGTTAATGAATGAAGTTCATTGTACACAAAATTACCATCTGTTGAGAGTTGAAGCGTGCTTACTTGCATGAGACACCGCGAACGTTTCCACGCAGTCTGGATCAGTTGTTTATCAATAGCTGGAGCATCTCACCTTGCCGAGGGTTACTGGCCCTGTATATATGTGTGTTTGTAACCTTGGCCGTACATCTCAGTGGTCGGAGAGTTTAACCTGTCATCTCGAGTGCAATCAAAGCGGATGAATATGAACTATTCCCCCTAATTCATTGTCCGCACTAAAAGAATCCTTTAACCCCTCAAAACATCGCCTTGTTCCCAAGAAACTCGTATCTTTTTTACAACATTTCCTTTAGGAAAGCATTTCTGGAGCATCTTTGGGACTTTAAAATTTAAGAAAACTTTTCCAGGCTCACCAGTTAAGAGGAGCACTACCCCGCTTTTGAAATCCTAGTTAAGACCCTATTTGTGATCGGAAGGTTATTGGTTGCGCTCCTTCGTTTCCGCCTGGGGTCTTTGTGTAGTCGTTTGGTTAGCTGTGGCATTTTCCCTTTTATGAAAAGGATAACGGTTTGATTCCCAGTCGGGGCCTGCGAAATATTTGCAGTACATATATAATATCCTACTACAATCACGGAGTTGTCGCGTGCTAGGACCTGAGACGTGCATGTTTGCTTGGTGTTTATGATTTAGATTTGTGGCTTAACGAACCAGTGCACGTTTTGAGGTAGTTAACTCAGCATTTTTGATGAAGGAAAATTTCGACTGTCAGAATATCAGATTTATAGGACCCAACCGGGACCTGTTGATACTCGAAATTTTCCTTCTCCCGCGATGTCGAGTAAACTGCTGATCGTCGAGTGTAAATGCCATAATACGCATTTTCTTGAAAAAGAAAACTTGACTATTTTGACATATGGCATTTTCATGTCGCATATGAAAACAGAATATTTTCAAATATTTTGTTTCAATTTCAAAATTTAATTTTTTTAAATGGTTCAAAATATCACATGTAAATCATGGGTATGCAAAACGTATATTTCATTAATGAGGCGTAAGGTTCACGTATTAAAATTTATTTCGCATGTGAAGTTTTCATTTCACATTTTGAATTGAAACACGTTCACGTATGAATACTTTTTCCACATGTCGTGAAATTTTTATCAGGTATAAAGTGCTAAAACTGCAGGAAATTGTCCATCCGTTGTATATAAACAGTTTTCGTTTAAGTTTATCGAAGAAACTTTCCGTAGTTAAAAACTTCCAGATGTAATTTGTGGCATCTTGAGAATTTTGTTCTCAAGATATTTACTATTCCTGAGTTAAGTTGCTTAGCTTTTAAACTATTGACTCGAGAGAAATTCGAAGACTATGGTATAGACCACTTTCAAAATGGCTGTCATTTTAAATATTTCTTTGTGTGCATTAAATTAGCCTTTCTAGCCCCGTTAGGAAGCAAAGATTCTTTTGAATTGCAGCAACACAGACGAGGCGTGAAAGGCTATCAAGATGCACATGAAAGAATATTTAATTTGGGATGTATTATGAAAGAGGACTACAGTCGCGACTTTGTTATATTACTGCACGCGAGTACACCTCGTGGAAACAAGTGGCCGAGTGGCCTTTGTTATCCCCCCGTTCACCTGTCGATATAGAGGAATAAATCTTATCTTCAGTTGACAATAAAAATTAAGTATGGGAATTACTTTTGGGCCAAATTTTGCATTAATCCTTTTGTCAAGAAACTGTTACCCTTTCCTGTCCGAGGACTTTCCCTTAGACGAGTAAAATCGTCTGGCGTTAGCCAGAGTAAAATACTAAAGTCTCCATAGGTCACTGAGGACCTATACGGAGAGGAAGGAGTTAAGGAGATAGGTTTTAAACCCTGGTTAACTCTTTCCTGTCCGAGGACTTTCCGTTGGATGAGTAAAATCGTCTGGCGTTAGCCACAGTTAAATACTAAAGTCTCCATAGGTCGCTGAGGACCTATACGGACAGAAAGGAGTTAAGACTGATTTCCATCTAACCGCAACTGCCGAGGCCACAGGGATAGATGACCCTCAGGGGATGAGAGTAACCCTATTTCACATATCCCTGGACTTATTGACCTGTCCAGGAACAAAGGACCTCCTCCGGCAACCGAGGACGTGTCCTATCCCAAATATATACGCTATCTACATGGCTTATTTGAAAATTTTATGTAGTTTTGAAAATTTTTTTGTTTTTCTCGCGTAAAATTGTTGTCATTTGAGGTAGGCCGCCAAATCTGCCGCAGGTCAAACATGTGCCTTATCCTTCAATACTCTCCTCAGTTATATCCTTTTTCCTAACGCACAACTTAAACTTTGTCTCGGGTTCGGCAACATCAAGTTCATTGCTTCGTATTCATAGTCTTCTGGAAGTCTTTCCAAAACGACTGTTTAAAGTTCGTTCTTCCATCTCTTGTGATATCATTTCTTCCCGATCGCATCTCTGTTTCCCTGATGGCTCAACCTAACCGGTTAATCGAAGTCTGTAACTATGAGACCACTCGCCAGTTTCGTCTTAGTAGCAGCACTGGGCCCACTTTCCACAAGAACATCAAAACCGAGATTTCGGATGGCAACAACCGTTTACAAAACGGCAAATTGTGCCAGCGTCACCTTTGTCGCAACCATGACCGGAATACTGCCGACAGCTACAAGCGTCGACGTGACTGCCACCCAACTCAACTTTTCCTGTGCCGCCGGTACCATGGAAACATGTGCCGGAAGATCCCGGCGCAGAAAATGGGCTAAGAGAATCCAACGCATTGCAGGCAGTTGCAACTATTATATGCAAGGCTTATTCGCTTAGTCACGTTGTGATAAACTCTGCATGTTCTTTTTCTACCTGTCGAACGTTTTAAGCAGTTTTGGTTAACGGATTAACATTACTCGTTCCAAACAACAGCGGCTTTCCACACTTTAATCTCGGGGCAAGTTAAGAACTGGTTCACGTTCTACAATAGATGGAGAATCACGGCTAAGTTAGTCAGACTGCAATTGTTCATTATCATCGTGTGTTTCTCCAGGAATATGAACCTTGAGCAAATACAACGGAAACGCGAATGACGACGTCATTCCTACAATGGAATTTTTCATGCGAGACAGTATAGAAAATAATTTTTTAATCCTAAAGACAACGCCGTCTTCGTTCTGCATGCAACTTGGAGTATTCTGACGTGTTCTGGATGACATTTACTCATATAGCGGCTGAAGTTGTTAGTTGAGTTCCACGTCAAACCATGCTTCCAGTTTGAAGCGTTTTACAAGTTCAAGAACCAACATCAAGTATCCAGTTAGACGTCAGCGGTGCGTGGTCTCTGATCAATTGTTTAAATTTCGGTTGTTTATTAATCGCGGTCGTCGTCCCAGCTACTTCAAGGTTTCTAATACCAGCTTTGTCTTACTCTTTGTCTCGATCTCTAATGCTTGTGTTCGCTCTGATGCATCAGGCCCAGGGTCTCTGATGTCCTTGAAGATGGGCACTTTACCTTGGGTTGTTGGGGGTAGAGCACGGGTCTCTCACCTCTGTCGCTAGGGTTCGACTCCGAGTCCTCGCAGTTGTTTGATTACAGTTACCTTGGTTTCATATGAAGATAGTGTCGTCCAGTTAGACTCTACCAAAACCGCAGGTTTTGTCCGGGTACTTCGATTTCCCCTTGTACTAACACTGGAATCATTAGGGATGGCCCTCTTTGGACCTTAAGGGAAAACCTCATAGGTAGATGATAGGGTTATCTATTAAAAACAAAGACATGTCCATCCAAGTATTAGGGATCTACGTCGTCAACTTGAACGACGAAATCCCTCAGTCCTTCGAATTTAAGAATTCAGTTTCAGAATTTAAAGATATCCCACTTGATTGACCACTATAAAATACGTGTGGCTTGTTCTGGTACTTCCAAAGCGTTATAGTTCCTTTTAAACGACTTCATGTAGTCTCAGGTTGAAGTCAGTCTTAAGAAACCGCTTTAAGTTTTGTCCCTCCACCAGCTAACGCCTGAAGACGTAAATGGAAAGGTTACGAAAATACGATGCCGACGTTAACGAAGACGCGGCCGTACGATAAGATTTCTTTTCCAAAACAAACGAATTGAATAATTTGTGATCACAAGCCAGTATTCTTCACGCCGTCCAGGCTGGTAGTACGTAAAACAGCGTAAAAAGTTAAAAGGTTGGTAGACTGCCGAACTTACGCTGAAAAATTCGGCGTCGAAACGTCAAAATTTTTCTGCATAAGTTCGGCAGTCTACCAACCTTTTAAAATTTCTGCGCTTTGAAAGTTTAAGTTGGTAGAACTGACTTCTTGAGCGAAGGCCCTCTAAGAACTGAAGTAACTCACTCTGACGAAGGACCTTCGCTCGAAACTAGACTTATTGCTACTCGAAACGTTAATTCTACCAACTTAAATTTTCGGGAGTTCCCCGACTCTTTTGACCACGTACATTTCGTTTAAACTGTGCCTACGCAGCACTTAACTGTTGTATCCTGAGTTAGGCATCATGTTTGGTTTGCTTCTCGGTCGTAGAGTTTGAGACGTTTTGGTTACCGGTAGTGACTACTTTGGTGACCGTTGCAACTCTCGGATTGGAAGTTTAAGAAAGCTACAACGCAGACGCCAGAAAGCAGAGTATTTAAATTTTACGGCCGTGTAGCAAACTACACTTGTTAAACTTAGGACTTTTATTTGTGCTAGACTTCTCCAAGCAATTTTAGTTGGTCGATTAACGTTTTTCAATAGTAAGAGCCTTCGCCGTCGTGAAAACATGGGAATGCTCTTCGTCAAGTTATGTGTGGAACTAGGACAACACTAGAAATACTCAAGGGACCCCAAATTATTAATTTCTTTTGTTTTGGAACAGAAATATTATTGTAAGGCCGCGTCGTGTATTCTTAAACTCCCTGTATACAGAACCATGACGTTGTTGAGAAAACCATGGGAACTAAAAATGCTTCATTTTCTTTGTTTTACATGAAGTTATTCATTTCTTTAAAGGTCGTCGTCGTTGAAGTTGACTTCGTACATCGTAAGGTCCCGATTTAAGCATGAAAGGGTTCCCGCGCGGATACAATTCAGCAGTCACACCTCACCCCACCTCTTCAACAATTCGCAGTACATCCGGTACTAACAGAGAGTAAATGAATTCATACAGCTGAAAATAGTTTGGTTATTACGTATTTCCCGTTAACGAGTATATTAGCGTTTCAAAATATTTTATTGATGACTTGAAAAGCTCGGAACAAAAGGCCAACTCGATCATTTGTTTGGAAGTGTAGTTCTTTATTGATCTATTAAACATGTGGACGCCCATTTAGATCGTATTGATCCCTCCGACAACGAGAAATAATGCCCTTGCTCCCACTTTTTCCACGGCTTCCCCGGAAACCTTACTCGAAAACACCTTGGCTTATAACAAATATAGGAAGCTACGGGAAAGGATGGAAAAGGTAATTTGCACTGCACAGGATGTTAACGCTGACTAGTCACTTAAAGTTTCCCTTTCAAGCAAGTGTTGGTTTTGTAAATGTGAAACGTGGCTCGTTGTAACTTCTTGCAACACGTGCAAGGCTGCTATTGTACGTCAACCAAATTCGCTCCCTTTGATTATTGACATCAAAGCGAACTGCTGACTAACCGCCGTTGTATCATTTAAGTCTATTTACATAAAGACGTTTGCTTTTGGGTTTCACCAAATGAAAAAGCAACAAAATTAGCCGGGCTGTCAGACCAGCTAGTCAACTGCAATCTTGAGAGACACGATTTTCCGGTTTGAGGTGTCCAAGTCGCGGAGAAAATGTCGTTAATCGAATCCTGTTAGGTGGCACATATACACTACAAAAAAACCATTGTGTTAGCGGGTTAATAGGACTTAACTGCCTTGTTTTCTCTCATTTATCAGATGACCCAATCTTCTTTTGTCTCGTTGAAAGATGAAGTTTCCATCGTAAATATGTGTCTCCAGCTGATCACAGCGTTCCGTTTTCGTGGCAATTTCTTCGATCTGATCACGTCATTCTCCTAAAAAATATAAAGCTCTTTTCTGTGAACTCTGTTAGATGTGCTGAAAATTCAATATCTCATCACTTGTCCACCTACCGTATGCCGATGTTGGCCTGTTGTAAAATTCCAACGGGCAGGCTTTCAACATTTATTAGATCAGCAAAGGCAACAAAAAGGCCTCGAGTAATCGGTGATAGCGATAAAGATACCATCCTGCGATAAACTTGTCATTTGCTTGAAAAATATTACATCGCGGGGAGCTAATACCCACGGCTGACCAGCTATGACGAAAGACACAAATTAGCTGTAATTTGTACGTTGGTTTTGAGCAGTCGGATTAGTTGTTAGGAAATCGGTTCAGAAGAGAAGTGAAACAAAGTTGGCTAGTCCGAACCAAGCTTCTAATACCTAAGCCAATACGAGGTCAGCATATGTTACATTCTTGATGTCTTACAGTCGCGTAGTATTTAGGAGAAAATCGCTTATTTGAATTTCAAAGAGATGTGTGGAAAATTCGATGAGAAATCTGAGAAAGGAAGCAGATCTCTCGTCAGGTAAATTATACCGAGCAATATTACGTGGAGTGCAAAACTTGCGTGGGCATAGCGATGACTAAAGAGTGTATCTTAATAGATGGATGGCGCCTTAATTTTCTCGCACGACCCCAAACAAAATAGATCAAATTTCGTGGCATAGGAATAATGCTACGAAATTACTAGTGGGCCGTATTGGCATCAGGTTAAAAGCAGTTTGGCGATCAGTGGGAGAAAAGACAGTTCCTTTCTCTCATTTCCTAGTCCGAAAGGCAGCCGGAAAACTGTAAAGAGGATTTTAGGGCAAGGGGTCCAATCAGATCGCCGTTCAGAAGGTACCCAAACGACGTATGCTGTGATGACATGCTCCGCCTCAAATGAGTGCGAATGCAGATCGCATTTCGTTTGACACTCGGTCTCGATCGATGAGGATGGGTTTTAAGGTCGAACTGTTCGTCGACCCTATAGACGATTCCCTTAAATGTGACCTATGTAAAGCCGTTTACCAGGAGCCGGTGGTCACTTCGTGCGGACATGTTTACTGCGTCGGGTGTTTGCGGGAATGGGTCGGCAAGAGAGAGTCTTGTCCGCGGAGTTGTAAACAGATTTCTTTAGAAAAGGACGTAACGCATTTATTGCCTTTACAGAACCTTGTGAACCGACTCAGGATTCGTTGCGTTCATAACGCTAAAGGTTGTGAGGTGGTGCGGGCCGTCGACGACATGTTGGAACATATGGAAGTTTGCGATTATGCGAGAGAGGATCCTTCAACGACCGTGAAGTATTCTGACGGAGCTCGCTCTGAACAGCCGGAAGTTAGTGAATTTTCACAAGTGCTTGTGTGCAAGAAGGGTTGTGGGTTGCCGCTTTTGTTTCAAGACTCGGGCGACCACGACTGCGTCAAATCGTTGCAGACCCAGGTTTGCTCGCTTCAAGGGAAACTAACGCGAGCAGAGCACGATAAGGAGAAGGTATCACAGAGGCTCGTGAAACGAGAGGAATGTATGCAGGAGCGATTCACACAACTGGAGACAGAACTAAAATCGTACCAAGAACAGACGCTAAACTATGAACGCCAATCCCAAGACCAACGATCACAAATAAAGTACCTCCAACGACAACTAAACAACCGATCCGATCAGGTACGTCATGCCTTGCTGTCTTTTTTTTCGGTTGATTTCTCAATCTTGATGTACAAGTCGATAGTTATAGCAACCGACATCACTTCTCACGTATGAAATACTAGGCGGCTCACTCTCTAGGTTCAACAGAAATCCGCTGTCGGAGGTGGATTATTGGCAATTTCAATGAAGTACGCCTCGCGGGCAATTTTTCACGCGGTTTACGATCGATGATTGTTTGAAAGTCATCGCTGCTTTTACTTGTCGGAATTTAAATTTGGGGGGCTGGTGGTTCTAAGCTGCGTGTTGCGGTAAGCTACGGTTAATAAATTTCCGACCAGTAGTCAGTAGTAGTTAGCCGAAGAAATTCGTTAAATGTCCCATGTGTGTACGCTGTCATTTTAAGAGTGGCGAAAAACGTTGTTTATTATGGCTTCGGCTTTAGACGATACATCCTAAGAGGAATGTCGCGAAGAGACACAAGTTTAGTTTACAAACGGAAGCCAAAAAGGGCCCAACTTCTCTTAATTTTCAACGTTTCTATTCATGTTGTTGTATGTCATGTAGGAAGCCGAAGGAAATGAAGTTAAGGTTGTCCTGGAGCGACATGGCGGAACGCTGGGCTTCAACATACGAGGTGGAACAGAGGTAAACACTCTTCACTTAAACATCAACTCGCCACATCAATGACGACCCTCGAATTAGCCCCCACAATAAGTGCATACCACGCATAGATTAGCCGAGGCATCTTCACGAACGAAGGTTTTAATCTCTCGATAGTAATAATTGCTATTTATAAAACCCACTCAAGACCATTATTGTTTGTTCGGACATCAGGCAAAACAAGAAAACGTTGATCGAGGGCAAACAAAAGCCTCTAAAATTGTATTATCATCTTGGCAATCGATTTAATCTCGCGCAAATTTGCGTTCATACTTCTCAAAAACCCAAATCAACCGCTCACAAAGTGAAAACGTCCCGCAAACGTAAGTTGTCATTAACTCGTCATTCTGCGAAAACGCTAGAAAGAAACATTTGAGACGGATACCGTCTGGCAACACACCTGTCGAACCCCCCAGCAGAATTTACGATGGAGTATGGCGTGACGACGGGATGAGGTGAAAACGTTGCGAAACACTGTAAACTAGAACCAGTATTTGATAATCGGGGGCTCCCAGTGGGACCCTCGGGTTCTGAATCATTCCCACGGGAAGTTTATCATTTTGATCTCAAGCTTAGGAACATTTTTTCGGCCCTGCGAATTAGAATTTCAGAGTACTGTCAGAGTACTTGCTATTTTGAAGACTTCGGGTCAAAGTGTGGAAGGACAGTTAAACTGTATTATGACAAATTCATTTTAGTTACAACAGTGGTGACAAATTGCTGTATTGCAGAAACAATGAGAGATATTCGTCTTAAAAACTAGTAGAAGTGCTCTTCCTGTAATTTGGAAAGCAGTAGCCCAATTTAGACTCAAGTTCCTCTGGGGTCGATCAAATGGTCAATCAAAAAGTTACAAACTTTTGCGTATAGCTTCGATACAACCCGTTCTTAAACATTCCTTTCTTATGAATCTTGATTACGTTGACCATAAATAACCGCTATCGCAGACCTCTTGCATTGAGCGATCGAAACAAGCCTCTTATGGCGATACATGCTTTGTATCAATTAATGATGCACCCTCACGAAAAATCCCTACTTTGCTTCCAGTGGCATATGATCACATCACACCGATTATATGGCTCGAAAACGCGCTGAATATTGTTTTGTTTTTAATTGTACAGGAAGACGATGGCCAGTGTGGAATATACGTCTCAAAAATTGTCGAAAACAGTCCAGCTTCGCAACCAGGAAAACTGCAGATTTATGATCGAATAATGCAGGTTAGATGATCTATACTGGCTTATGTACCAAGTTAGTAGTTTTAGTGGGACTGCCAACTGTTTCCGTCGAGTTCTTGTAACGATAAACTTCCTTAGTGTCATCAACATAAGTCATACTTGAATCATTTAATGTATCTTTGGGTATGACGGATACGTAGCCTTGATCGAATCTTCGTGAACATCTTTGTGTTCATGTCGCAGGTGAGGGCATTAAGATAAAATACTGTTCATGGATCTCTATGAATAGCCTGTCCTCTTATGTACGTTTTTCTCGGTTGTTTACGCAATTTCGGAGTTATTTTCACAAGCTGTGTGAGATTCGTATTGAGATAACTGTGGTGCTAGGAAACAATAGGTATTTGCTAATCTGGCTACAATCAGTCTACGTGTGTTGTAGGTTATCGGTTAAGTTTTATCAATCCCACAACAAAAACAACGGTTGAATTTTTAATGGCGTTTGAGGGTCTTTCACGTGCTCTACTGTGCACTATTCCGATCTCGCAAGGCCTTCTCGTTCAGCAAACATAAGTTTCATCGAAGGCGATCCTTTTGTTTCCTCTTCTGTCTTGGCTGGAAAATGTAGAGGAAACTGGCTATAATCCTGCGGAAATGATCATTGTTAGGCTCGCCTCTGTTCGAGTTTGAGTCCACCGCATGGAGTGGATCAAATGTCATACTCATGGCCGTTTAACATCAATTTCTTCCTAAAGAATTAAATAGATTCAACAGCGCTAGTGTAAACACGCTACAGTCGGCCCCACTGGAATCAGTCAGGGATTCTCGATTCTTTTTTCTCATTTGCCACCCAGGGCAACGAACCACTTCACCGCTTTTGATTTACCCCCTATGAAATAGCTTTGTAAGCGAGTTAGATAAAGATACCGTGTTTTTCATTTAGAAGAAAAGTTTCCATTCAGTAATAAGTTCGTAACTTTAGCTGTGTGGTTTGTCTGGTCGGGGGCTTTGTTTTGCCATTGTGTAAACTGACCAACGTTTCGCTAACGATATATTAGTGGAGAGAAAGAACCTGCTGTGTCCGCTTATACATGTAATATACGTGTATATCTTTATACTGCAGTTACAGTCGCAGGCCGTCGTGGCGCGAGGACGACCCCTTGTTACAGATTTGGCGACCTGCTCGAACTTCGAAGGCTTTAACGAAGTGAGAAGTTCGCGAGGATGATAGCAGGCCAAGTAGGCGTGCAGCTTAATTGCTTTTCGGGCGGATGTGGTAGGTGGTCACTCCTTCTAATAGTATGAAATTACTTTAATTCGACTGTTTGAATTGCTGATTGGGTTGAGTTTGGAGAAGTGAAGGTCTGTGTCATTTAATCACTTTTCACGCCTTTCCGCCACGGCTTGGCAACCGTTTTAGACTTCTGACGTGATGCAAAGCAAACAGGACATCATCAGTCAAAGTGAATGTACCATTTTGATTAGCGCGTTTATTGAATTAGTGCCGCTGTGTGTTTTAATTATTTATGGTAAAGCGAATGTTGGACAAAGCGTTGCAGTTATACGTAACAAGATCTCCCGTCAAATCCGATTTTGAGACATTCGCAAGTTTACACATGGGGCTGTAGCTAACCTATTGAGTGATTAATTCTGTAGTTTACAAAACGATCGGTGAGATGAGATGTAAAAGTAATAGTTCGTTTTATATTCACGCAAGGTGGTTCGTTATTTATGAAAATTTGTCAGCAACATCAAACCAGTCAAATTAGTCCACCCACAAAATTCATCAACGATCTTCTTCACGTAATTCGATTGCCTTCAAAAGTCGACAGCTGCTTTGTTGTCCATACAGCTGCTAGGTTTTCAGACTTGATTACGTCTGATGTCTGTTCTTACCGGAGGTTTATCAAAAAATTTGGCGAAGAAGTAGGTACTTGTACGGTATATTTTAGACGAAGCTAGAGCACCACTTGGATTAAAAGGATTTTCTCGCTTTCTTAAAGGATTTGCCTTGTTGATTTGCTTTGGAAATTATACCTGCTTTATCGTAGTTTATCGTCCAATTAAAGCCCATAAGACTCTGTAGTATTTAGGTCATAAACCTTTTTGCCTAAGTTGAGAAAAAATATGATCCCTGTTGTAAGTTTCTTTCAAAATGACCAATGCTTGAGTATATTTATGGTAGCAGACCGTGCTGATGCAAATCTAACAGGAAAATCATGGGAATGTAAAGTCGTAATTCGTAATCTAAACCCAAAACCTTACTCGTGTCGATGAGAATTGTTTACAAGGGGAGAAACTTGTTGGGTTTGTCTAAATTGATAAGGAATTTTGTTTTGGATTGTTCGTCTGTTCGGCGTTGACTTCTTCGAACGTTTGAAGCTTCTGAAGAAATGTGTTGACCTTAAAGCGCGACCACGACACCTTACCATGGTGTATGCGATTTTCACATAACAGCACAATTTTTGCTTACCATTCGCCCTCAAAAGTTGCAATACGCTGTAAAGTGTAACCTGAGTGAATGACATAAATCAGGAGAACAGTCGCGTGGGAGAATCATTTTGCTTTGAAGAGTCTTTAAAAAATTTTTATTTGGGGAGGGGTGGTGTGAGACAGTTGGTTTTATATGTTTAAGTAGATTTAGAACCCGAAGGCTCTGAGTGTTTTGATGAAGCGTTTGAGAATTATGTGTTAATAAAACAAGGGACATGCTTTCTGCTGTCGAAAGACGTTCTTCTTGACCATGTGAAATAGGTTAATCCTAAAGCAGGTTCTAAGTTTTTGACATTTGAAGAGGTCGTTTATGTCTGCGACGCAGGTAATTCAGATTGTCTCGATTTTAGAAAGGATCTTTTGGCCTTTGGAGAGGCTTCAATCAAGCAGTAATCCAGAGCTACTAAATGTTAACCTTGGGTTAATCCAGACATTTCTTCACCTCTGTGCATTTTGTTTGCTCTACTGACATGAATCCTAGTCTTGATATAACATTAGACTAGTTTGACATATTGAACCAAAAATAATCAGACAGACATGGTAATAGTCTTACTGACATTAGGATAATCGGAATTTTTGTCGCTGCCTGATGTAATGGCAGCTCAATCTGTCGGTCAGCTTTAATTTAGAAGAAAGATATTTGGAGTGCTCCTACATGTACCAGACTCCTTAACAAACCCTTACGCTACACTCAAACCTGAACTTGAAGATGGGGAAGATTCTGGATATTACTTTGTATACCCATAATATCATGTTTGGGTTAGTGTCTGTTGAGGGATTAGCTTCAAGTGAGATTGAAGCGAAGGGTTTGTGTTTTGATCAGAATCCTGCACACGAAGTCGTGGCTAAAAATGAACTGTGTGCACAGTTCCTCCTATTTTAAGAATAAATACGCTCGTACGGTTACGCTAGTCAAATTCGTAATCCCAGGCATTGCCCGAGATTGAACGTGTAACCTTGTGATGGTCGGTCGGATGATAAAATCATGGAATACCCGGCCATTAGTAGTTGACCGCTTCGATTCCTGTCGAGGATTAAAACGTCTGCGATAGTCTGTGCAAATACACTGAATTCCCGCACGCACCCGTCTCATTTTGAAAGCTTTGCTTCGGGAAACCAGGCAACTTCAGACTGGGACCATCTTGATAGCATTGCCAAGATGCAAATGGGCTTCAGTTCGACAATAGGGCAATTGATCCAGTGTTGGTGATGTTATGTCTTATAACAACAATTAAAACCATGCGATACGCCTATCATTACCCCTAATTGAGGCTGCTCTCGTCTTCGCCATTTTCGGAGTGATGTTTTAAACAAAGCGTTGTCGGAATGGGGGGTGATTTTTGGAACGGAACTCTGCCTCTGAATGCGGTACGCCTCCGTGCCGATAGGTTTCCAAGACTTTTCTCGTGTGATTTATGTTCAGTTCTTAACAAGCCGAACAGGTCCGAGAAGTGGTCCGAAAACCTATGCTAAACCTAGCTGTTCCCGGCCGTTCGGTCCCATTTACTTTGCTATGCCTATGGATGAAGTTATGTAATAACACATAAAGGTTTTTCGTTATCACATATTGTTGTAATCCTAGCCTAAATTCTGAAGTTCAAGCCAGCACGCCTGACGCGATCGGAGTTTGTTTGCCAAGGTTAAAAGTGGTTTCAGCTGAGATAACAAGCTGCTAGCGTGGTGTTAATTGTTGGAGAATGTTTTGATACCAAGACGTTCATTAGTGTTTGGTTTCTGGCATTGTTTGTTCATTAACATAAGTACTCGGTTCACCGTTCTCTCTATCGAAGGTCACAGACGATGCCCACATTACGGCCGACATACAGACTTGTCAAGTCCCTTCGAACACAACAAAAATCTGGCAACTGAAAATCGACTTATCCCAATATTTCGTGTGGAAAAAAGGGGTTGTTTTTAAACCATACATAACCATGCCTATAACTTAAATGATGCTGTGGATGTCATATTGTCATTTCCCAACTGTGTATTTTTGTCCAAATCGATGATATTATCTTGCGACCATAGTTTGTGCATTTTGCCTTTACAGCGTCGTTTGCTTTAACAATGTTAGCGCTTCTCAATAAATTTTATGATGGAGGAGGCTTCCTCTCCATGTCATTAATTACTAGGGCAGCCAAGCTCTTGCCAAAGTTTAGAAAAGTACTTTTATGTTTATAGCATCTGCATGTGTATCTTTGGTGCTAACAAAGAAAAACGTGCACATTATTACTGAGCACATCCAATGTGTATGGTGGCCTTGCATTCGACTATGTTACCAAGCAAGTGTTACTGTGTTGGATACTTGTTTAAATATTGCTTATCTAACCTCCATGGTATAGCCAACGTAGGGTCGACCGCTTTCGTTAAGTTTTTAAATCTATTTCCACACCTTGTTTCAGTGGATTATCCCCAGGATTTCGATTAAGAAGATTAGCGGAGCTTGAACTCATCAAGAAGACCTTGTTCGTTGAGCTATCTACCCCCTAGTTTCGCAAATTGAGCGCAGATTTTCTGTATCCAAAACAAACAATTCTTTATTTGTTTGATAACATGGCTGACATGTAGCCGAGAGATTGTAGCATTTAAACTTGAATCGTCACGAGATCGGGAAGATAAGGGTGATAACGAAGTATTTTAAAAGGCTTCAAAAAACTAATTTGAAATTAAAGCTGCAAGGTATCAGTTTAAAATAGTACTCCGAAATCCAATAAAAGTTTCCTGCCAAACTAATAGGATTTAACCGATGTTAAAATTCGATGGCGAGTTAGGTACGTGGGAAGGTTTCGGTGATCTCTTTCTGGCACGTAAATGAGAATATTCTGTTGCTGTTTTGTGCGGCAAAGAATGTCTAAGAAGCAAAGTTTTAGCTGAATAGTTATCTTTGCTGCAGACGTGCTCTGAAGAAACCTTTCATAAATTTATTAACTCGATAAGTTTGTGAAGGCGCCTGCTGGGAAGACGGATGTATTTCTGCCGATGCCTCGAGATTGCTTCCTACTGATATGTCTGAGCGAGAAAAGGGTGGCTCTTCGTCTTCAGCCCAGCAGGATCCAAAAGCAGTCAAAGCTTTGCGTGTTTCTCAGTGTTTGCATTCCTAGGATATTTTCTATCCCTGGAACAACATTGAATAAGTTGCTACGTAAATGGTAAACCCTCTTATTAGATGACATCCGCTTTTGTAAAGCCTGTTGACGATCGAATCAATTTTTCCCTCGACTAAAGGAAATCTTGTTGCCATGTGTGTCCAGTGTTTCGAATCTGGTACAACAGAGATATTTTTTTTGTTATAAGAAAGAATCTTTGTTTTCATAGAAATGTCATTAGAACCCTTAAAAATATAGGTTGACTGCTTTTGTATTTCACTTCAGTGTGTCTACCTCATGTCGCGCGTTGATACATGTTTTCTTGTCCAGAAAGGATATTATGGCTATGCCGTAATTATTTTGATATCTTCAAAGACATTTTTGATTATCAGTTCTGCCTAAGTGCTAAGAGGTCATGATTAATTGGGCTGAGACACGAGTGACTTTCAAATGAAATAGCTAAAATATATAATTGTTTGTCTTAGACAAGCCCAATTAGTGTTGCTTCTCTACCATTTGAACGCTGATCTCACTTCTGCTCCGTTTTCTGTTTCGTTTTTTCCTGAGATATCTCTAATATTGATGTCTACATTATAACCCAGTCGAGTCAAGACGATAGACAAATCCGGAAGATTGGCCAATGCATTTAAATTCAAACTATATGTGACACGTTTAGCGACTGTCTAACTTGGTAAACAAGTGATGGCCGATGTTTTTAAGTCTAGATTAGTAACCGAATTATCTAATAACTTATAACCAACGCAACGCTGGTTAAACTGCATCACAGACACCATAGCTCTAACAGGATTTAACGTTGTTTTGCATTTTTTTTCTCGTTGGTATGTGCCCCCAGTTCGATCGCCAATTAAGCAAAACTATTAACATTATAAGAAGGAAGTTGTCTTTTTGGCACGACAATATCCAGTGACATTTGAAAACCTCTTCCAACCTCTTTCTCTTTCTCTTTCGACGGTTTTAGCAGAAAGTTAATGAGTAAATATGCAATTTTTAGGTGTTAGTTTCGAGCATGCTTAGTTCGACCATACTGGTGTGTGACCGTCTTCTGCATCCTACCCGAAACTTCCCGTATCACAACCAGTACACGGGAAGCAGTCTGTTCGTTAGGGTTCACTTTATACCATACGACTGTCACATACGATTGTTCGTCTTGGCATATCCAATGTCGTCTCAATGGCATAATGGATAATGTTAGTTTAAGATTCGCTCGCTGTTGCAGCAATATGACCTGAAGACTACACTTACGTGAGATAGTCGTACACTTCAGAGCTTGGTTGTTCAAAACTTGAATAGATTACCCTACGATAAGTCATAGCGGTGATCAACATTTGAACGACTGAACTTAAATTTTAAGACAGTTCTTTTCCATCGATAAAATCATCATCGATTGTTCAATGCATGGGTAACGTTGTTCATTCATTAGGACTCATTTTCCGGGTAAATTATCCAGGCATTGAACAACTGACTCCAGAATGATGGTTCGTCTCGTCTGAATTGAGCCTCAACTCGACCAGTTCTCTCATTGACGAGTAAAGTTTGTTTGGCCTTGGCCAGAGTGAAACTAACTTCTTCGTGTAAAAGGACTGTCGCCTTGACGAGTGACATCGTCTGGCGTTAGCCAGAGTAAAATAGCAAAGTTTCCATAGGTCACTGAGGACCTATACGGACAGGAAAGAGTTAAGGGATTGCCGTCTGGAAAGAGTTTAGTGAAGCTCACGTCGCTAATGCTGATGAGCCATCTTGCTTACCTAACTTGGAGACTTTGGTCAGACATGTATCCTCTCTTGAACTTTATATGTCCTGTATGACGTTCTAACTTCTAAGAGGTACAAGCCAGGCCTCGGACCTGATAGATAAGGTTGGGAATCTGTTTAGTATACCACACGGATTTACGTTGCTGACGACATTCAGACAACTTGCAGTGCAGTGCAGTGCTAGGACTGAAGCCTGTGAAGGTTTTGAGAGACGTGGAATGTAAGTTGACTGAGATAACCAGGTGATGAAGGCATCAAAATGATGGCATAGTGTGGATGGCATAGTGTTACTTGTGTGGCCAGTCTTTAAAGGTGTGGGGTCTGGAGGCCCGCAGGATCGACCTCCAAGATTCATAATTTGTTTTAATTACATATTCTTAGAAAATCTCGGAAGGTGTGAAGAATGTATGAGCTCGGAGTATAAAGACTACACCAGACAATATGCATCGTTCGAGATGATTTGACTCATGATTCAGATCCTTTTAGTTATCCTATTAATCTCTCTTTAATTGTACTCTAAGGCATGGTTGCAGTCAAGTTGCCATCAGACAACAACCTGGTAGGTCCTAAGATGCTTGCAAAGTCTGTTTTATGTAAACGATGAACGGCCGCCTACATAAGCTTTGGTATTGAGGCCTCAAAGAAGAGGAGTTCAGGGTCAGACCTTTAACCAGTCGTTTCGTTGATCAATCAGTATGAGGACAAAGAAACTAAACTAACATCACGGGTACACAACACACGATCAACTGACTGTTGAGAAATTATAAAGCCGTTAAAACTACAAGGATTTTCTTGGTTAACGAAGTTTACGATTAACCACGGGTTTCTTTCAGGTTTCTAATGGTGTGCAAGTCCGTACTTGTCACTTCAGCAGACTGACAGTGATTGATTGGTCAGTTAATGAAATTGGAAGTGATGCAGTAATGCATAATATACTTGCCGTTCCTCTCAAACTTCTTTGTTCAATAGGGAAAAAAAAGCACCTTGCCGTGCCCCTGACGGCAATTTAAGCGCCGGTTTCTCAGACACCCTTTCAATTAAATTGCTGGAAATGAGCTCCAGAACGAAGGCTATAGGTACTCTGCATAGCGTATCTTGATAAGTTCTGTGTTATCAATAACTAACGTATTGTTTCCGATGAAGCACTTCCTCGGCAATAAGGGGGTAAAGTTCTTGGCGTTAGTTACACCGGATGTAATTGTCATTGAAAGAACTGAGAACTTCAGTTTTCCTATGTTCATAAGAAAAGTTATCTCAAATAATGCAGTAGTGAAACTGTGTTTATAACAGCAGTACTACATACATTTTCTACACTAATTTGAAATTCGTTACGTCGAGAAAACTGACAGCCTTCTCTTTGGAAAAAGTAGGCCAATATTGTCTCGGATTCAATTAAATTGAGCATCCAAAGTCCTATTTCCTGCAAACCGTCATGTCACAAAAAAGGTTTCCTTGTTTTTTCCCATTTAGATTGATGGCATTGACCTCACAAACGCGTCACATCAAGAGGCGGTCAGGGCTTTCAAGAACGCTGGTGATTCTCTCAGTATTACTGTGAGGAGGTCGTACAACCCTAAAGCAGCAGACATGTTTGTTTCACCAACCCTTGTTTCGATTGGGGTTCAAACAGAAGTCTCTTGCCCTGGCGAGAGCAGGCCACAAATTACTTGTTGTCGGTGCCGCAGCAACAGATCCTCGCAAGAATTTTCCTCGCAGGGTGGAATCAATTTAATTCACCAAAGAGAGGACTCCGGTGTTGACGAGACAGGTGAGCACCCATCAGACGTAGAACTACCGAATGGTTGCGACACCACTGAGTTACTTGAGCAGCAGAAAACTCACAAAGATTACTCATCAGCATGTTCTGCGGATAAAGGTAGACCCTCCGGTGAAATACTTGATAAACTGTTGCTTAACTCGTCATTGGCTGCTCTAGATAAGCGAAGTAGCCGTTTCGTACCTGGGGACACACGCCAAATGGTCTACGAAGGAGATAATTCCGAGTTGTACAGCTCAAGTAACGGCTACAACTCTGGCAATCTTAGTCAAGCCAGTTTCGAGAACGTAAAGCAGGGAGTTGTCGAGAATGGAAACGTGGTTTCATTTGAAAATAGGAATAGTGTAAGAACGGAGGAACTGGACAGTAATCAATACCCAACCACAGACGATATGCAGTGTTACAACAACCTCGATGAAACAGATCAGCTGTACTTTGATTCCGAATTGGAGTACGAGTATGAGGTTAGTGCATGATTGTACCATGTATATTTTTTTAACGAAAGTATCTTTTTTGTTGCTTTTTTTGGGTTTATGTTTTGACTTGTCATTATAGTTGATTCGAACATTCAGATGTACTTCGCGTTTATGGTTAGCGCTGAGGAGGAAACTCATTTCAGCCCAATGGTCGGTTGTTCAAATCCCCGATAGCTTATCCGGCGAATAAGTCATAGCAAGTGAACAGTGCATGTTATTCAAGCATTAGACGACTGGACTTAAATATTATTCACTGAATACGAAGATACTCATTGGGTAGGTCTATATTGGGCAGACAGAATTTAAGTTTGGGTGCTAGAAGTATGGATAATGTTGTTCCTAAGGACTTATGTTCGGGATAAGCTATCCAGGCTTTGAAAAACCGGCCCCTACCGTACACTTTCAACTACACTTTCATTAAGAGAAAAGTTTGCGGATTCAGATATACTTCCGGATTTACCACGTGCCTGTTGTTCGGGTTTCAATGTCGATATCGAACGAACAAAATGTTTCAGGTTTATGGGTGCTCTGATATAACGTATCCATATTAGATTCCTGACTTCTTAGCGAGAGTTTCGATCCGAGGTTCCTGTCTTTCTATTTAAACGATAAAACAAATCCGCTTCCAAAACGTTCGGCGTCATCGCGAGTCCGGATTCTTTTCTTCCGATGAGAAACCATGTTAAGAAACCGACACGAAAATCATAGTAAATGAAAACTTGCGTGAACAATACTTGAACTGGAACAAGCCTGCAAGGATACAGTCTTTCACTTTAAGATATGTATCGCGATGCAGCTGTAAGCATACGGTAGCCATAACTAGACCTGGTAGTTTGAAAATCTGTGGTTTGTTCTTTGTTTCAGCATCGCTTGTTCCCGTTTGTTCTTTGTTTAAGTATCGCTTGTTCCCGTTTGTTCTTTGTTTAGGGATCGCTTTTTCCTGTCAATTTTGTCATGAACGGTCGTTTTGAATGAGGAGTGCTAAAGGAATGATTTTATTGAGAATTTCAGCTCGGGCTATAAATTGACCAAGCTAAAATCTCACCCAGACTTAATAAGAAATCCTTTAAAAATTATCTTTTACGGCAAAAACGTTCAAACGACTAGAAGACGTTCGTCAACATCGTTTTTCTGAGATAACGAGCTTGACGAACGTCTTCTAGTCGTCTGATATTTACCAATCTCCCACATGAACACACTTTCTGTTCAGCATTTAAGTAAAAACGTTCAAGTTAGATTGATCGTCTGAAAGCTCTAACCGGATTGAAATTCCTCCATGTCATCATTCTCTACCTAAAGGTTATTCATTATTTTCAATATTTTTCGATATATTAATGATCATTAACAAGTGAATGAAAATTAGATGTACCGATATCATGTCCTAAATATCGATATTCGTGCCGTGAGAAATATGTATCGATTCGTCGATATTTTGGAGAGTTGTTTCGTGTCTAGGCTGGAAAACACCAGTTATTAAATGTACTCAGATTTAGAGTATGGTATAGTGAGGTTTATTGACTTTGGAGATCATCTTGAGCCAGTTTTCGTGTCTTGGTGCAACAATGATACCATCATGAGGAAAAAATCTGACCAGGCGAATCGACCAAGCCCCGTATGTTTTCTACATTTTGTTAACATAAGAAGGACTGATTTTGACTCTGGTGTAATAGTGATCTTAGCATTAGGATCGTCTTGCACAGCAAGCGAGTTTTTACCATTAAACTCCATTATAGGTGTTTCCATGTAAGCAATACCGTTAACTCTAACAGAAGGTTCACTCGGCTTGCTTAGTAGAGTTTTCGCTTGCTTTTCACCAAAAACGCTATCCAGGTACCTGCAGATTTGATGAGTTTTCACCTTAGAATATCCTCTCCAAAATTCGTTTCATTCAACATAAATCATTCCAACAAGGTTCCGTGTTTATGACTGTCTTTGAAGTATATTTTAATTTTATTGACTGTCAGAAGCAAGTCTTTGAACTCTCTCCGAACATTTGCGTGAGCTACGAAACGGAAATATACTTTTGTTAACTCAGAACCTAGCTTGGTTGTACAGGCGAAAACGAATTTTGAGAGCTGAAATATATTTCCGAAAACGGTTTTCTCGCCCCAGCTCGAAGAATCCATTTAACCCAAAGTCGTCGTCTTACCATTTCAACAGGCTCTTAGTAGATTAGTAAAACTAAACAGAGATTCGAACACGCAAACTTGGGCAAACTATTCTTGGCTAGCTGAACCCTTGCTGCGCAATCTCTACACTAGACGCATCCATCAATGCCTCTTTGCTGGCGAGCCCTTAGTTGAGTCAGCCACTATAAATAGAACTGATCTCTAGTGGATTCCATTGGTCTACCACGTGATTCTGTCATACACGAGGCTTTGGTACGTTATCGTTTCTTCTTCGTTCGCTGGGTTACCTTCACTGTCGTCCGTCTTTCCCTCCTTCAAAAGTTTAGCTAATGCTCATTGGGGTCGTGAACATTTTTTGTAGTAATGGACCGTCAGTTTGAGGAAGACAATGAGGGCGCAGGTGTAATACTAAAAATACACACAAAAAACTTAGATTTATGTCTGTTCGAAGTTGTCAGTGTCTGTAATTTTTGACAGATTGTCAAATCCCCTTTTGTAGTGGCAAGTGCCAGTGGACCTTCCCATCCATTTCTACAGTTAATCATTCAAAATTTCACGGTGAAATTTCTTTGTCCGAGCACACCTGGTAATCGATGTTTTCAACCGCAGACATTTCTGCGTACCAAAATTCCACTGGCCAGATCCTAATCACTTGGCACCGGCAAGCTTAAGATCAAAGAACCATGAAGGAACTTAAAATTCGTTATTTAATAAAAAGTCTCTTTCTGAATTGAAGAATACTTACACGCATTTCCAACGCACTTTTGAAGAAACTTTAGGAAATTAAAGCTGTTTTTCGAACTGGGTATCGTATTTGTTGATTTGAAACGAAATTAATGCGACTTGAAGTTAGTTTCTTGGTGTTTCTAAACTTTGGTATTTAGATTACACTTGGAAAGCTTTTGGTACACAACGAAACCTTGGTTGACTTTTTCTTCGAGAAACATCGAGTTTTACGGATCTTCAAGGCTTTAATCGTACCCTGGAGCTAAAACCTTTGGATGATGTTGAAATTGTCACGTCCGTAAAACCGAAGCTTTCTTTGGCCCTGGATAAAAAGTTACCCTTCGGCTCTGAAGAAACTTGGGTATAGATTCTAACATAATTTCATAAATGTAATATCTTCTCTCATCTTGCTCCCATCAGTTGAACTTCGGAAATGAGATAGGGAAGTATAGATGTATGAATCAACTTTAATCAATATTCCTCCTGGTCGCATTCTAAACTTTCGCTTTCGTGCTTTGTGTCTCGTTTTTATCAACAAACACGATTTCATATCATTTTCATCTCATATTCAGGAAATAACTATTAGACGAGTTGGTCAGGCATCCCTCGGAATGACGCTATTTTCAGGTGATGACGAAGACAAAAATTCCGTCTTTGTGGACGAGGTAAGCATCACAAAAACGAAAAACAATAAAGACCCATGCATTTCACGCTACACTTTGCCAACGCACGTCTTTACTAGAACAAAAAAAAGTTATTTGGGCTCCTTCGCATAAATATTTAGTACAAAAAGATCTGGTTATATGTTAGGTAATGAGCAGACCATCGATTAATCCAGCGGCATGTCTCTTGTATTCAAATTTTATCGCACTCACTCATGTTTTACCTGGGTAGATTTATAATTACCGACTAATGGTTTCGAAAATTTGCCCGCACATTCAATGTTGTAGCCATAGTCTTGTGAGAAAAAAAAACATGGATGAAAATAGCTTGCTGGAAAAAAATAACACGTGCCTTTTATTCACTACATTTCTCATAAGACTTGGCCATTTACATCTCTCAGTGTACACCAGTTAGCATGCTCATCTCTGACTATTTGGTTTCCTGATGTGTAAACCTGTTTAAGTCTAGTTACTGCAAACTTGGCTAACTTCCCTCCTTTTTATGTCAGGTCGATCCTCAGTCAATTGTTGGGAAAGATGGCAGAGTAATGGAAGGAGATCAAATTCTAAAGGTACGTTGTGGTTGAAAATGAAGTAATTTTCCATAGATTTTCTTTCTAGTTCAAGAAAGCGTAGTGTTATAAAAGCAAAGTACAAATTTGACGTATTTTCCTATTTCTGGATATTTTCTATGTAAAATTTGTTTACGAGAGAGGCCAGGCATAACTTGAACATCGCTGTAAAATCGATAAGGACATTTATCCGTGCAATTAAATTTTTTCTGTTGAAGAAGCTTGATTCGAAAAGCTGTGGTGATTTGAAGAACATCAACCAAAGTTTTCAGCTGACAGTTCATCCCTGAAGTAAAACTTGACGTGAAAACGTTCTTTTTACAGATTGATGATATGGCCGTAACTTCCCTGTCTGACGCTGTGAACTTGCTGTGTCAGAGACGTGCTGAATTAAAGTTCCTTGTGGCTAGACCTGTTGCTGAGGTAGCTATAGTCGAATGGTACTGAAATAGAGCATGTTACGACGCAGATAAAATATTGATTCAACCTGAACCCATGCGCAAAAACACGCCTTAATTAATACGAGATATGCTGAATGGTTTCTTGAAAATTTCAGATTTCAAGGTGTTTGAGTAACTTTTTTATTCTTTTGTCATCTTTGTCTTTTAGCTCCAGGCGACGTTGCTTGGCGCCGAAAGTGATCATGGCGAGTCGTACTCCAACCAAGCGACGCGATTTCATCCGGAGGCCTACCTGATCGGAGTTATCCAAGAAGAAGACGAGGACGATGTCGAAACAGTCATTGGGGACAAATGTGAAAAAGACAGCGGCGTCGGGCGGACGGACGAAAGCACGAAAAACGACGAGAGTTCTGAGCAAGATGTCGGTGACGAGCAACAGCATAGAGGAACAACAAGAGAACAATGCAAAGCGCAAATGGATGCTCTGGGGCAACAGATTATGCACTTCACGGCTTGCGCGAGCAACGCAAGGGAACTGGGTCTGCGGGATAGCCCGCGCGAGAAAAGTTCCGACGAACACTCACAACGATCTGGCGGAAAAGAAAAGCGCGAAGGAAAGAACTCGAGGCACAGTTCTCGTCGCTCCAGCAACAAGACGTCCTCAGACGAAAACGCACACAGTTCCGGGCACGAGCGGAAGTCTGGTAGCAAGTCTCATAAATCACACAAATCCTCGAAGAACCCTGAGAACAATCCGTCAACGTCACGCGGAAAGGACAGATCTGATGGAAAAGAGAAGGACAAGAGTGAACACAGACGAAAGAAGGAGAAATTGAGGGATGCTGGCGACTCGAGTAGGCTGACCAACGGATCGCAGGCTAGTAAGGATGACCATGCGACAGTCCACAAACCGAACGGCGTTCAAACGTGCAACCAAAATGGCGACATGAAAGTTGAGTGGCGTGTGCGGAGGAACAAAGACGGGAGCCGAATCTTTATTAGCAAAAAAATGCGTCCAGCTAAGCAAAAACTTTTACGCGAGAGAGCGCAAAAATTGGCCGAAGAGCGTCGAGGTTTGACGACGGATGACGAGACGCAATCAGTTTATCTCGGACGATACTGGAGTCGGGAAGATCGTCGGAGGCATCTGGATAAAGTGCGCGAAGCACGCAGGGTGAAGAAAGTGGATTTTGAGGCCGAAAGAAAGGCAAATGGAAGTTTAGGGAAAAGGAACGATTTAGCCATCATCGAACTGACGCAGAAAAAAATGGCTTGTGTGGATCAAAAGTTTGATGATTTTATGACAGTTGATGAAATATTAAGACAGCGTAACAGAGTTGGGCACTCAAATGGGCCAATTTTCGTAACGACGGTTTAGAACTGACGTTTCGTTTGCTTAGACCAAGAACACAATAAATGTCTATTTTAATTCGGTTGTACATTCCGTTGTGAATACATATATACATACACACACACACACACACACACATATATATGACATATGTATGTATGTATGTATGTATGTATGTATGTATGTATGTATGTATGTATGTATGTATATAATAGATACGTATGTACAGTCCTTTGCAAAAAGGTAGACACAAATCGATATATAGATACATGGTGAATACTGAGTTGTGAGTCGAGGTTTTAGAAATGTAAAATTGCGAATGAACAAAATGAACACCCAATTGGAATAAAATCTGTGCTTTGGTATACTTTTGCTCAAGAATTTTTTTCTATAATTTCAAAAGTTAATGATCTACTGGGGCTTTCTTTCTATCTATCTATCTTGGGTAAACCTTTTTGCAAACGTATATATGTACCAATATATATGTATAGATGCATCTACATATATATATGTAGATGTATGTACACATATCTTACATAATGTGAGGTTGTAAAGTAGGTGTACAGATTCCGAAGTTTCTTAGTATATTTCAGAAGTGTCGCGCAGTGATCTGCCATATGTTTGCTTATAGTAGACCGGAGCTGGCGGATTAGGCTTCCGATAATGGCAAAAGGAAGGAGTCCTGGCTCAAAATGAAGTTATTTCTACAAGGCGTTTCGTTCAGTTCAGGAAGGGTAGGGGAGCTACACTTAGTTCTAGTAATCTCCATTGGATTCTTAACCCTTATTTATAGAAACTATCTTAATTGTGTAAATATTTAGAGAAAATAATATCTATGACAAACGAATCACATTGAATGCTCGGTACTTCTTTTTTGGGGGGTAGCTTTCTTTGCACCTCCCCTTCCCCCTTTTTGCCTGCTTGCTTCGTAGGCATTTTTAGTAGAAAACAAAGTGTTTCCATTTCCGGATTTATTTCCGAAGCCTGGTTTATTGGCGGGTGCAATTTCTCTTCATTGGGATAATAGGATTCTTTAATTAAACTTGCCTTCTGACCGTTGGATCTGCGAAATAAGATCATGTTAAAACATTGAGAGTGACCCTCAGACTTTCGGATCCAACTAATTCAGATCGTGTGAACATCTTTCAAGCAGGCGTCCGACAGTCCGATCCGAAAATAGGATTTTGTAAACGCCCTACTAGGGGGCCTTTTGCGGAAATGCATCACCTGGTACAAAATCCGCCATGGCCAGAAATGTAAACATGAGGGACGACGAAAAAAATATCAATTGAAACACAATTTTCTGGGTTTTTTGGATACACCCTTGGGTGATTGGTCATCCAGTATGGCGAATTTTGTACTACGTGACGCATTGCTGCAATAGCCCCAGAACAAAGCACGGACCATGTGAACGTCGTTAGAGTGGCATTGTGATGATTGGATCCGACAAACTGGATGATGCTGACTCTGGCTACGGATCGAAACATTTCTCCACTTAGATCCAACGAATAAACAAAACGAGTAAAAAGAAAAAACAAAACAAAAGCAGTCTGGTCAAAAGTGATCATTCAGCAAACGGATCCAGCACATTGTAAGTGACACTCGTACAGCCCAATCCAACTAATCATTGTAAAATCGGATCGTGTGTACGCTTATACGCTGATCTTCTGAAATCAGTGAAATTGAATCGCGTAAACAATCCGATCCAAAACTCGATTTTGAAAACGGAACTCAAGTGAACTTGAACGAAACCTACAAACCACTGACAAATCGGATCATATGAGCACTCCAATAGTAAATACTCGATAATACGATTCAAAAAAAACCCACTGTAATCAGGTTGTGAGCGTCTTAGAGTAACAGAAAAAGAACGACCGTTCGATCCGCACACAGGATGTTTTAAATGCCATCAAAGCACTAACCTTCCAACAATCTAGCCAATCACTGTGAGAAAAAAGTCTGCACAGTGGCCATCTGACCGTTGGATGTATCAAATAGGATGACGTAAACAGCTTAATAGTTCCGTTAGCCGGATTAAAGAAAAACTGGATCGAGGGGATATTTTTAAAGCTACCTTCCGATTGACAGGTCCAAGAATGTGAAGTTCCAAACGCCTTCCAAGCGACCATAGGAGTGTCCGCTCGATCAACTGTTGAACCTGATTGTGTGATCACCTTAAAAGTGATCTTCAGATAGACAGTCTGATCGGGTGGGTCGGGTTTTGGGTAGGTTGGTCGGCAAAAGAGGGGGACAGGCTGTGACAGCCTCAGTTTCAATGATCCCGGTGTATTCTGGTTGGATCCAATAAAGTCTGGAAGGTGTGAACATCTTTAAATCGGCCTTCCGGCACTTGGATTCAAGAAACTGGATTTTTAAATATAATTTTGAATTGTCGTTTTGACAGTGAATCCAAGAATAGGATCTTGTAAAAGCCTTCCAATTGACCTTCAGACAGTCGAATCCAACTAATCAGTGTCAAATCCGATCGTGTGGATTGAATCAGTCAAATGAGGTCATCTTCGGATGAGTTAATTTGTGTAACTGTATCGCGTGAGCAGCATAATCCTTTAAGGCCTGAATTTTTCTCATTTTTTATTTGGCCTCTATGTTTTTTCTTTGATCCTAACTTTGTTCTGATTGTTTTTTTGCGTGTCGATATATCGGATACCGATTGGGCTTCAAGAGTTTAATTTTGCTCCGCAGCTGATCATCGAGTACGTTGAGCGAATTTTGTAACATGTGACCAAAGTATTACAAGGGACCTATTGGGTGGCCTATTGAGGTAATCACTTTCACAGGTGGATTCAGATTACAAGGGTGCTTTCCTCTGGACGGAAAGGTTGATGGTGCGTGTTATGCTAACGTCTTGAGGTTTGACAGCCAGTAGGAACTGTTCATTGTACTGACTCATTTCGCCGTCATTTTGCATAACTCAAGGCTTCTTAAAGCCATTAAAACCACTGGTTTTAAGTATCACCCTCGAAAGAGCCTGTAAATGGCGATTCTATCACTACTCTTTACCTGTAATTTGCATAGGGCGCTTTAAATATGCGACACCAGTCAATTCTCCCTAGAGCGGAAGGGAAAACCTGACTACGGGCCAAGCTTTTTCGCGGTTTGTTTTATTGGCTAGCAGACCAGTGAAGCCGGGGCTTGCGACTTCTGGTCATCACAGTGTGCAGGAATTATGTACGTTGTGTCTTGTCAGGAACTACCCTGCAATCAGAGTTTCCTTTATGTCATTTACTACCAGAGACTAAACTGACCGAAAATTAATCTTTCAACTGCGAAAACAAGTAAAAATGGTCGATAAATTTATTATATTCAGGGATCGCTTCAAGATAAAACTCGAAGCAAAGATTGAGCGCACCTCAGATTGCGGCGCGCAAAACTCTGCTTACTCAGAATATTCGTACGCGTGACCGACAGCAAGCTGAAATTACATAATCTACTTCTGCCGGACAAAAGAACGCTAGGCGCATCCTAGCCTACTACGAAGCAGATCCGTGACTAATGTCATAAACCTAGCCATTCTAGCTCACGAGCCTTCCCATCTAATTCTTAGGGCTCGTAATGCTCATTTAGCGGTGCTGCACCAACTGATTCAACAAGACCTGCTGATTTGATGTATCTGTGGAACTTACCGTCGATACATTGCCCTGGTCTTTTTAGTATTAGCTACCGGAACGCTCAGTGCCTCTTAGGTCGTCTTGTATCTTTTCATGGTTTATAATTGTATGTGCAAAA
>JBAHVQ010000363.1:285388-311990 GCA_036872915.1 Nanipora kamurai | reverse complement strand
AGAGATATTCATCAGGTACAAAAAAAGGATAGCTATTGCCCAGTCAGTTGAGTTTTACATTTTCGTTGCCTTCCCGTACAGGGTCAGACATAAAATTGCTATATGAAGATTCTCTGTTTTGAAACGCGAAGACTCGAAGAGTATAACATCTGACAGTCACTTGTTGAGAAAAGATTCATTAAAAATATATTTAATAGCTAAATAGCTTTAGGGAAATGCAGAAATGTGATCAATGGTCATAAATTACTGAGGTTACTTTAAATTGTGTAAAGCAAACTCAGTTTTCCAGTCATGTGCGCTTTAAGCAGGTCGTAATCGATGACGCGAGCTAACAACATCAGCTCATTATTGGCCGATGAAAATCTAAGTCAACAGAACGTAGGGTCGTAAGAAAAACACAAATGTTCTTCATCATTCACGAATTATTCACAAATACTCTAGATATGTCGTTTTTCACCATGCACAGATTAAAGGATTTAATGTCTGTTATATCCAGGTAGGTTTCCCTCTGGAACAACTAGAGGACGTTATTATATTAGACGTCATATCTACTAAGCTCCCACATGAGCAAGCTTACTGTTCAGTGTTTAAGTATTCCATCATTATTATCATACGGTTATTTCCGCTTAGGCAGTACATACTGACGAACCTGCACCTTAGCTCGCCATCTGAGTCGTAGTGGCTCAATGGTTAAAGCGTCTCACCGGTCATCAGAAGGTTGCGGGTTTGATTCCCGTCTAGGGCTCATAAATCGTTTTTCTGAGAGAACGAGCTTGACGAACGTCCTCTAGTTGTTCTGATATTTACCAAGCTCCCACATGAGCAGGCCTACTGTTCAGTGTTTAAGTAGGTTTCCTTCTCTTGATATGACTCGGTGTATCTGCCTTATCTGTATCGTGAGACAAGTCGGTTGTGCATCTCGACCTCAGGTGTTTCATCGCATACCATTAAAACTGCCTAAAAAGAAACCTTGACGGACCCTTTTTAGGGTTGGCGAGATCTCGGCTTTAGTTTAGACGTTTAGATTATCTTTTGCCTGACAGTTATGTTCAGTGTTACTCCATTGGTCTAAGACTGCTTTGTCTTCAAGGATGGCGGTCTTCTTACCAATAGTCCCTGTGCATTGGCAATTCATGAAGCGAAGCTCATCTGGCCAGCAACTCCTCTACAGTGCGTCGTATCACTAGGCACGGGTATCTACAATAATCCTTCTCGACGATTAAATTCAACGTTTAGCAGTCTTCGGGAAAAACTTCTAAAAGTTGTTGCAAGCGCAACCGACACGGAAGGTATGGTGTATTCGTGAAAATTGGAGACATAATTATTGCACACCAAAACACCTAAACGAAACACGAGAAAACTTGACACGTCGACCAACTGCAACTTAACCGTATAAAAATCCCTTTGACCAATGTCTGTGAGGCCATACATTCACCACCTCACTGTCGTCTGGAAATATCGCCCCGCCACGTCTACCCGTAGCTCACACCACTGCCGCACCTCTCGTCCACCAACCATGCGCCGACCAGTACTTCGTGTCAACAGTTATTTCAGTCAACCTTATCGTACCTTACTTTAATTCACTTATCACCTTCCTCTTTTCTTACCTCACCTAACTTTAAATGATTGAAATACTTTAAACTTCCCGTAACCACCGTCAGTCATAATTTCTATATTCATATTTTAGCCGTCCACACAATACTTGAAGACCTTCTACCCAAAAATATCTACTACAGATTCAATCCTCGTCTGAAAACAGACATACCATTAGATGAAGGACAAGAGGAAGTATTAGATAAATTGGTCGAGGATGCCGCATATTACTTGGAGAAGAACCACATGAAGTTACTAGAAGCTTCTAAAGCACTTTCTTTAGAAAAAAGTATGGTTCAGTTATGGAAGGAAAGGTTTGCCGATAACTATCTGTCGCCATCGCTTTAGAGAAGGATTTGTCAAGTTCTCGCCCCAGAAAGCACTGACGAGTACTTTCCAATTCAGAAATATACGAGACAGTCGCTGACAACTAGCAGATCAACTTCTAAAATATCTTTTTTTAAACATAAGCCTTTTTTTACATACAACAGTATCTTTTTCTAAGTATTATATACTTATATGTTATTTAATCATTCATATGAAAATTTTATAGAAAAATTGGCGGGACCAATGTTTGAATACGAAGCGTCTTTACAAGCAAGGAAAATCATTCCCTTAAAAATTTTTCATAAATTCTGTATGACCTCTAATTATTTGAAACTCAGAACAAAGTTGGTATATAATGTTTTAAAGGAAGACTCCAAAAAAATCTCAGGTAGGCCCTAACAGTATGTTCACACCCAGTAATTCTGTATCCACTATATTATAATTACGTGTATGTGATTTTTGCAGTTATTCTATTGTTGATCCTCTCCTTGATTCTCTGAATTGCTGGTCCCTGGGTGTTTTCTTCAATGGTTCCTCAATGGTTCTAACCCCTTCCTGAAGGAAAAGAGTTAAGGGTTTAAGCCAAAATTTAGACCTTCCCTTCCCTTCCCTTTTTTGAGGGCTCCCATTGACTTCCTGAATAAAGAATGGATTTTTTAACAAAAGTGTAGATTGGATAAATACTTTTAGTTGGAAAATCAGTCAAAGTCATCACTACTTTAAATGGTATTTTGTAGGTACAAATGGCATCTTTGTAACCACGGCATCAACCAACTTCTTGTGCACTTGAAGTTTCAAAGTAGTACCCTTCTTGGCTAGACTTGCTGGCACATAACCCATGGCAATGTTTTGTTTTGGTAAGCATGGTGAAGGACATCCACTGGTAACTTGACCTGCATAATAATGAAAAGACAATCCATCTGAGTAGGAAATTACAATAAAAAGAAAATAGATAAAATAGTTCTTACTTTCTTGTCTTGTGAACATGAGAATGATTTGGCTAATTAATGTATATTTGATATTAAGTGAAATATGGTGACAACTAGTAATGCCAAAGAAAAAAAATTATACCTATTTTATTTCCATCTGAGTCAACAATATCTGCACCAGCTATAATGGAAGACAAATAGTTATATCAGAATTAATTACATGATCCATTTTGAGAAATTAAGAAATGGCAAACAAAAAAAAGAACAAGAACCTTATAATCTGTTCTCATTACTGACATGGAAAATGTTTAAGCTATTTCTCTTTTTTTTGGTATCTGGCTTCCAAGTTATTGCTTTACCTCTAGCAGGAGGACCACTTGAAACTACTCCAACCCTTTTCCTTGAAGGTTTTTCAGCTATTTGTTTGAGGATGATACCTGCACCTGGAAAATCAGCCTTGGCTCGTCTTCTTTTACCTTCATAATCATATAACAGACAGAGAAACATAACTGAATGTAAACATGTTCCATCGCACTAAGTTATGATCTGTTATTTCCTTACTAGGCATAAGTTTGGTAGGTTAGCTATAATAACACTTCTGTCGGATCGTATTTTTTTGCACAGCACTTACAACAAAGGTTTTACTGTATATAGTTATTCTTCCTGCACACCTTACCTATGGTCCACAGTAGTCCTGCTTCCACTGGGGTTGTAGTTTCATCAATGTCATTTCCATAGAGGCATAAACCTGCCTCAAGTCTCAGGCTATCCCTAGGGGCCAAACCTGCTAAACGTACATCCACAACTTTACTGTCCAACAATGTTTCACAAAGCTTTTCCACATCTTCATTGAAAACTGATAACTGGACAGATAGGAGGGAAAGCTGGTTAATACTGTGACAATGCTGGTGATGAATCTGGGGGGTCACAACACAGTTGGTCATGGTGAAAGTGATAGTGCCCGTAACTATACATGTAGCATTAGTGGGGGCAAAACTGGTGAAAGCTATATATACTGTGGTATCAATGTTGAATACAATTGACCCACCATTGCAGGAACTCTAAAAAGCTAGGCTCCAGGTAAAAATGTTTATAATGATCAATCATAACTTGCACTGGTTACCTAGATCCCAGTCTTTCGAGGGTTTACTTTCTGTACCAGTTAGTAAGCTAACACAGATTGAAGTTGTATTTTGCCATTCTGTAATGATTCATATAAAATTAAGAGAGTATTTGGCACACAGCACATAAAATAATATTTTCAACAATCACAATCAACCATTTCAAAATTTAACTATCATTTCCAAAATCCAGGCAATCTTTTTGTATTAGTTTACATGTTTGTAGCTATTCTCAACATTTTGTTCATTTTTTTAGACTTGTGCACAAGTACAGTACTTTTTTGTTTGTTCTCAGTGTATGATTGGTGCAGTTCATTCACTTTGTAGAAACTGTTTGTAAATGGTAGACTTGTTTTTGATTTCAGAAATGTGAAGGGATAGCAATCACTACACAATCAAAATAGCTACATTACTTTTTCAAACAAACTCTGCTGTTTTCATTTATATAATTATTTGATTTAGGATTTATGTACAGGAAAAAGTGATTCTTTGAGTCTTTCTGTGGTTCTGATGATCTGATCAAGTTGTTGAGTGACAAATGCCAAACTTTTGGATAAATTTTTACAGTGACCATAGTTGCTTTCTTTATTCCTTACTTAGTATACCTATGTTACTAAAAAATACTGGATACCTTTCTTCAACTATTCAGCTCATTTTACTAAGAGATTATTTGGGGTGATCAACAAGGTTGATGCTAAAATTAATGAATTCTGAAGATCACCCACCATTTCCTGCCAATCATTGATTGGCAATAGGCTTGATTTTATGTACTGGATTCATTCAAGACATTGGAAGAGCATGAAAAAGCTTAAGGGTTGCTCAGGGTAATAGCCAAGATTAACCCTGGATTTTGAAAAGCTTACCTGTGCTCTCCAGACTTGACATACCAGTCACTCAACTCCGCATATCATGGATTGCAAAATACACTCAGATTTAATTTGGTGTTTATTTTTAAAACCTTACATGTAGAATGCTTCTCACTTGTTACACAACATTCCGATACCAATAAAGAGCATCATATTAAACCTGGCATACTGTGATCAGTAATTGTAGTGACCAATGAACCATCATGTACTGTACATTACCTCAAAGCCATCTTCTCCTGAATAACCACATCTAGTTACCCGAACATCAGGTATGCCAAAAACTTCAGTGGTCAATCCATCCATGAAGTATAAGTCATCAAGGTTTTCTTTGACACCTTCCTGGAGTGCTGTAACAGCTTCAGGGCCTAAAATGCACAACAGGCTATAATTAATGCTAGATACAAGGCTAACTGCATTCCTAGCATATGGTAGTAAACCCCAAACGGTCTGGATGTGAATATTGTATTTTTCTTAAAATATGAATGCATTTATGCCTGTATAACCATGTTTATCACATATTTGGTGATGTGGGTTATTTTACCTGAGACAATCTGACTGTATACATGTAAATCAGGATGATGCTGCATCTGATTTACAGCATACCAATATTATTAGGTGGCTATTTCTTTTGTGTTTTCCTTGTAAATTTTAAATAGGAGTGTCAAATGCACACAAAGGATCATCTTGCAATGCAATTAACAGGAAAACTCCTGCCAAGAGCAACCTCAGGCTAAACTCTTCCCTTTTTTGAATAAAATAATTTAGGGGCTTACCATGGAAGAAATATGTTGGTCATGAGCAGGAATGGGTTAACCCTTTAACACCCTTTAAAAATCATATGGTGTTAGCCAAAATAAAATACTAGAGTAAGCCCTTGCCCCTTAATGGGATTAATACTAACTGGCTTACAACTAAAAATGTAGAACCTGACTAATTTTTGCCAACAATCACACGAAGTAGGCATTTTTTGGAAGGGAATGTTGGGCATGTACAGATAATATCTTGGGGGGTTAAGTGAATTGTTGTTGCTGCTGGAAATGGTACAATATTTGGATGTATTTTCAAAGTGGCCTCTGGACACCTTCTTGCTCTGTTCCCAGAAATATGCAAAACTCATGGGCAGGCTCTTAGCAGCAACTTTAATAGCTCTGTCAGTGGAACTAGACTAGATTACTGTACCAGAGTTCAATTCCTGCTGAAAGACACTGAAGTTCAATTTTTCTCAACATTTCTCCATTATGTATTGCAAAAGGGTTTTAATCCCATTGTCTGCCCATACAACTTACATGTACAGTATACCTGCCACAATTTTCTTATATATATTTCCTTGGGACTTTTGATGTCTTGGCAAAACTTGTATTGTGCTATGGTGCAAGGGTGTTAATTTGTATTTCTTATCACAGGACTATTATATACCTTGCAATGCCAGTAATGATCTGTAATCCAAGATCTCTAGTGTGACGTCCATCTCATTCTTTACACCTTCAACTTTAACCTTTGAAAACCAATGCCATGATTTTAAACCATAATACAGCCATATTTTATGGCTCAATATTTCCAGTTTTGTATGGAATTTCCAGTTAGCTTATCCTATGAATCTTTTTGAAACCAGTTCCAGTTAAAGTATGTTCAATCTGCTAATCTATTTTGTGGTACTGAATGCCCAGAAAAAAAATTTAATTTTGCTTACAGAAAACAGACCAAATTTTGTTTCTATATCTCAGGATGAGAGTAGTGACAACAGACCAAAAATAATGCTCCCTTAAAAGATGTCAAGTGAGCACTGTTGGTTAGAAATGGGCAATTTTCTATTCTCTCTGGTGGGATTTGATAACAATCAGTGTATCAGGAAAACCTTCAAGATTTTAAGTCTCTAGGAATATTTCTACAGTATACCTTGAAAATAGTAAAAACATGTTTTAAGACAAGATGCTAAAGAAGTCTCTATCTCTGCAACTATTGCCAAACTAAGTGTAAGCCAATTTTAACTGGTTTGGATCTTGTTTAACTAGACAGCATCCTGGTTTGGCCCTGGCCTGATTGTTCAAAGGGCAATTAGCTTAACCCAGGATTAGTAAAAACATTGCAGATGAAATACTGCTAATGTACAGAAGGAAATGATGTTTAAAGCTTTTTGTTCATATACAGTATCTTATAAATATAGAAAGTTTTAACTAAAGTTATCAAACACAATATGACCAACATCACTGCCAATTTAATTCTAACCCAGGATTACTAGTAATCATCCTTTGAACAACCAGGCACTGATGTCCAACATATAGTAGACTGATCTAATTACCGGTACACAGTATTTTCAGCATTTGTTCCTGACCTTTGTGCTCCTTACAGTATTCTTCCCCCAATAATTTGCTACTAACCTTTACAAGTTCCTTCACCTTGTCAGCACAACCAGCATTTGATACAACATAAAGCTCATTTGGTAATTTATTAATAATCAAGTCATCCTTAATGCCACCCTCTGAATTTGTAAAAAGAGACAATGTTCCTTGGTTCTCTTTCAGTCCTTCAATATCTGATACAACCAAACTTTCAAGGCATTTGACTCTGTCTCTACCATGCAGTTTAAACTGCAACATGTGTGATACATCAAAGATTGATGCATGTTTTCTGGTATGGTGGTGTGAGTTAAGAACTCCATCTTTGTACTGGACAGGCATTGACCATCCACAAAATGGAACCATTTTTCCACCTTGCTCCAAATGGAAGTCATACAGTGTTGTCCTTTTTAATCCTTCCTAAGAAAATATAATGCTCAAAAATAAAAGGGTATATAATATATAATAAAAGCAGTATATAATAAAATATAATAAATATAGTATATAATAAAAAGCAAGCCAAGACATTAGCAGTAGTCACAGGTTGCATCATGACTGGTTAACAGAAATTTACATGGTAGCTCCATGGCCACAGGGTGTAAGACCATATTAGGGGCCTGAGCCCTCAGAAGAACTTTGGGATGTAAGAAAGGCTATTAAATGAATACCTGCAGCACAGGAGTCAAAAGGTTTTGCTGGTATGTGTGCAATTGAACTTTGGGTGAACTTTTTCCCATTTTCTCTCATTCTCTTCCCAATTCCTAATACTACTGTATTCTCTGAATTCAAGAACTAGTAGATAGGAAAAGGGCTCTCAAGATATAATATTAAAGCAAAAAGTCTGTCAACTATATACACAGTATATTAACTAATGATGTGTTTGTTAAATTATATGAGCACTTTCCATCCTTTTAAAAATGTTGGTGTACCATGACCATTTTAACTGGGCTGTCACACCAGCCAAGCATGTTTTACTGACTACAATAATAGTTGTTCACTGCATTATATATACTGACAGGTTCAAGATTTTGCAAACTTTTAACCATTATACCAACTAAGTTACTGTAAAGTCAGGCATGCACCACTGCATACCACCCACACTTTAAGCCCCTGGTTACTGCACCCCTGGTAGCAATCAGTAACATGGTCAAGAGACTGGGGGGTATCCCCTATTTAATTGGACAGGTCATGTAATCGCCAGACTTATTACACAAAAGTTCTGATCATCCCACAGAATCCGTCTCTGAGGACTTAAAATAGTAAGTTTTTCAGGGACTGGGAGGCTTATCTCCCAGCCACGTTCTTACCGTGGTTTGTTTATTGCCAGCGGGCCCCAAGTCAGCCTCTCACTTGGAGAGTGGTTTCGAAGAAAATGACCGCTCTAAAGATCGAGATGTTGAAAGAAAAATTTATAGTCAAAAGAGGCTGTGTTGACTGAGGTTAAACGTCACTAACCTTGGACTGGGTGGCGTAACCAGCTGCCAGATCAGGAGATAAGATTTTAAACAATCTGGTTAATCCTAATTTCCTGTTCGAAAATGACCAAACTTGTGGGGTTATATGACACTGCATCGTTGATCGTTAGCTGGAAGTCAAACATAAGTGTTTTTTCTTAATAAATATGACAATTACAAAACTTTTCAACCAGCAGCATTCACGTGCGAAGAATAAATTAGATAGTTGCAACAACATTCTGAAGCTGCAGTGCTATTACCAGCGGAGTTATCGGTAAAAGTATCATGGCGACCGCGTCGTCGTAAACTATAAAGGAAAGCCGAGATTCGACGGATGTTTATCGAAAAGAATGCACTATCTGGAAGATTATCTTGAACGTAAGCATAAAAGAATAGTTAATCGGGTATTATTACACATATTTCTTAGTCTAATGAGTGGCTATATCAAATAAACAATGCCGTTTGTTGATATTTAAGGTTTGTTTTTTGTCCGCCATATTGACGTCAACTGTCACTCCCTTTTCTGTTCATTGTTCAATTGCACACATCATGAATTTATTTTATTTTTATATACAGTGGATGATTGCATATTTTTAAGTTACCAATCTCATAATATCATTTCCGAATGTTGTTTCCTGTATGTTAATATTTTTGAATATGAATTTGTAAATTCTATTGCCACCAATCCTAGGTTAATATTTTATCTCCTAGCTTAATGATTAACTGGTAAAATCAGGTAATCCTAATAAGCCAAATAATACCAACCTACCAGTACAATCTGAGTAATTTTGAAAAAAATTAGTTTTAATGTTTGTTGTAATTACCCATTGTGCATCAAATTACCCATAATGCTTTTTGATCACAGTATTGCCGTTAGACCATGGTTCTGCTTGTTTGCTAGGGGGTTCATATATATAAAAGCCAATATGATGTCATCACTTATTTATGATGACAAACTAATTGGAAAATCTCATTTGTTATTTTTTCTTTATTATAAATAATTCTCATAAAATTCACAACATTTTTTTAGTTTTTCTTTTAATTTTAATGACATGTTTTGAAAGATCTACTTCCTTCATCAGGTTGGATGTTACAGTTTATGGTGTGATGATGTGATTAAATATATTCACATCAGCATTGTCTTACATGAGTTGCATGTTCATTTTGACATATTAAACAAGATATAAGCTAAAAAGGTTGCCTGGCAAAAGTTCTTTACAAATAGTTTTTTAGTTTTTTAGTGTTTTAACAACTTGACAATGATTCTGAAATAGAATTGAAGCACTGCACATCCATCCTCATGGATAGCGTTAACTTGTTGCGAGAATATCACATGCACTTAAGTTGGATAATGACTTGCCTCCAATCCCTGTAGGCTTGATAGCTCAATAGGTACAGCGGCAGACCAGATTCCTGAAGGTTCAAGTTCAAATCCCGCTCGAGTCAACTTTTTCAGTTGACTTCAGCAGTGTAGGTTAAATGTGAATTTACCGTTTAAGATGTTCATTTAGAATAATTTTTATGACTTGATGATGACCCAATGCTGGGCCAAAATGTTGTCCAATATTGTTCAATAAAAAAAAAATACTTCATGGTAATCGGGGATCGTTTAGTTTCATTATTGTTATTGTTATTTATTATTGCTATTATTGTTATTATTTTATATTATATAACCATTTTATATTATATTATATAACTGTGAATTTTATTTTCCAAATTCTCAAATATATATGACATAAAATCTCAAAACCTCCTTTTAACAATTACATAGGTATATTTATAAGATCATCATTATAATAATCTTTTTGAAGCTAATAGCATGCCACGTCAGGATATAGGTGATTGAATATCCTTGTATGCTTCAAGAGGCTTTGTTAAAGTCCTGTGTGCTGGCTTCTGGGGATATTTAATCCCTAATTTCCCTCATGCTATGTCATTAGTTAAAAATTATGTTTAGGAAAAGAGAAATGCACTATGACTTACTAGACACCTTATCTCTTCTCTTCTGCTACACCTTCAGTTCACTGAATCCACTTTACAAAATAATAACTATTCAGCTGATGGGTATTACATTTTAAAATTAAATAAATGTATACAGCTTAATTTAATATTAACTAAAATTATTGGCTGGTAAATCTTACTTTTAAAAAATGAGCTACAAGCCCACTTTGAAAATACATTCTTAACCAAAATCATATGAATCAGTGTATTATATCAAGTAGATCCCCATTTTTACTGCATTTGTAGTGATAGAGCAGTTGCCAGTTGAACTCAGAGAACGCTTTACAGAAATGAGGGAAATGGATTTACAAGTTCAAAGTAGGTCCTTCTTGAACAAATATTTACTGTATGTGTACAGTATATGCATTAATATGTATGTGTGTATATGTATTTACATGTATATGTACATGAAGACCTTTATATTTGATACAGACAACATGGCCTTGCTGGTGTCAGCATGTACAATTTTATCTGAGGTGAATAGAAAAGCACTCACCAAAAATGGGCACCTTTAATCAGTGTTTATATTGTATAACATCAACCAATATAAACCATTAAAGAGATATGTTTAGTAAATTTTGTTGATTTTTCAGGCAGAGAGCAATTGCTTACTTCTTACTGCAACTTTGCAAGTCATTTTTTGCTCCCCTGTTATTCTTAAATGGCAAGCAATGTATATGTATATGTAAATATTTCCACAGATCTTGCTCCTTTGTTGCTTGACCTCAACAAAAAATTCAGGCCTTGTTATTGTGGTTTGTAATATAATTTTTTTGCAGATGCCATTGACAACTTGGATATGAAGGTTAAAGAATTTCTTTCAAGTGGAGGTACAGCTACTGATGAATGGAAAGAACAAAATTACAAAAGTTTAAGAGAGGTACCAAGAAATACTAACTGATGGACCAAAACCAGTAAAATTCAGGGCAACCTGATATAGCTAGTGTTGTGTCCCATTGGCCACCAAAAATAGAATTGAAACTTATTAATCATAGTTATCCAAATGCAAATTGAGGGGGAAAAAAACAGGACGCAAATCAAAAGGAGAAGGGGCTCTCAAAAATTGCGCATGTGTTACTCTTTCCAAAAAAAACGTTTCTCTGTGTACTTTTTCCAGTCATCATTCCTAATTATTCTCTATTTTACTTTTACCAATGCGCATATTTGTTTCTTACTCAGGAATACTCCAAAGCGGTAGAAGATGCAGATGAGAAGGTTAACATCGCAACTGAGATTTACGATCTGGTAAGCGGCCAGCTCTCAAAGCTTTCAATTTTTTGAGAACCTGCGCATTGCTCTTACCAGAATTAGTCCGCGTGCACACTGGTACATTTTCATCCGAGAACGTGTTGATTTCGATGCCCTTAAGGTAGGTTTACAACCCGCGCGATTAATCGCACCGACACAGTTTTCATTATTTACAATTATTGGTTGTGAGCGGACAACTGCAGAATAATACTTGATCTGGTTGGGTATGTTCCCTCCCCTTTTTCTTGGCCAGAAATGAAATGTACTGTGCAAAATCGTCTCCTCTACCTCCCATCCCTTATTTCGTGATTCAACGTCCCTCTCCTTGAGCGGCTGCTCAACCGAGTGCAGCATTCCTTTCTACGGGGCTTCATCTTGGCTAGCAGCTTACCACGTCACGTTTGGAGGAAATTTTTAATTGAATCTTAACCCAGTAAGGGGCAACGGCGCACTTTAGTATTTTACTCTCGCTGACACCAAACGGTTTCATTCGTCCCAGGGAGAAGCCCTGTGCGTTAAAGGGTTAAACACAAATGTGTACGCGTGGGAGCTTTGTGTTATTGCGGACGTGATGTGAATGTTCGTCAAGCTCTTGTCGTTAGAAAAACTTCTTCTGAGCTCCAGACAGGAACTGAGCCCGCAAACTTTAGATGACCGGTGCAACGCTTTAATCGTAGAGCAGAAAGAGGGCACGACTTCTTCTGCAATAACACTAAGCTCCTAGATGCACACATTTGTGTTTAAAATTCAGGTCATTCCCATTATTATGATATCGTGGCTTCCACATATGATGAACCTGCTACCTTACTCCACTAACTGGGCCTAGGTAGTACACCAAACAACCATGTACACCTTCCTTGACTATTTTAGCTACTGAAAGTCGAAAGATTTTTATGTGAATGAGTGATTTTACTATAGGTGGACAGGCATCTTAGAAAATTAGACCAGGAACTGTCAAAATTCAAGATGGAACTTGAAGCAGACAATGCAGGAATCACAGAAATTTTGGAAAAACGTATGTATTTCCTGAATCTATTTTATTGAAAGAGCTGAAACGACTATGTTTAAAATTCTAACAGTTTTATTATACCTGTTTTTTTTATCCGCGTGATCATATTCTGAAATTTACCATTTTACTACCTTCCCTGTTGGTTACCTTACCAGACTAGTTGTCTTAATCATTGACATATTTAGCCGCAGTTCAAGACGATTTCCATGTTTGTAGCGGTGACACTTCTTTTCTGTTTAAGGTTCATTACTGCTGGATGAAGTTCAAGCTCCGGCAACTCCTCCAGTGAGCAGTATGCAACCCATTCAACCTTCAGCTCGTAATATCATCCCACCTACTGCGCAGTCTCAAAGTATGTTGATGTTGGAATTTGAGTCAGGGTAGTGTAGTCCCAATTAGTTACCGTGTGATAATAACAGTGACACACAACTGCATAGCTAGGGTCGTATGATATGTCACGGTACGTATCATACGACATTGCATTGTATTGATGGTATTGTATAGTAGGTTACGTTTTGTTATGGTATGGTATGGCGTGGTGTCGAGTGTGATATGATATGGTATGTTATGGTTTGATACGTCAAAGTATGGTATGAGATGGTATGAATATGGTATTTTACGGCATGGGCATACCATCCAACGATATGGCATGACAGGGTGTGGTGGGGCATGACATTTTGTGATAGGATAAACTTTATGTACCATTCAATAAACAAGTAGGAGTGTTTTATTACTTTTAAAACCACAAGGACCTCGCCCGAGTGGCTTTGGACATAATAAAACAATTTCTGCGAATTGACTGAACGGCTTCAAAAACCAACCCCAAAAAGCATGTCCCCTGGAATCCAAACAATGGCTCACATTGTCGGAGCTGTGCCTTATCAATATTCTTTATATAAAGGATTCTAATAAGGAGTGTTTTATCAGATATAAAGTCCATACACGCAACTAATTATCGATGACTTGATAGGCTAAAATGCTCATGAATTATTCGTGAGTTTTTGAATATAGGTATAATATAAGATGGTATTATAAGGCATTGTATAACCTCACCGTGGTATGTTGAGATATATGAAAACAGAATGAATGGATACATGTGGTAACCTGAGCTATCAGATTTGTCCACTGATAGATTTGACGAGGTTCAGCCTCAGCAGAGAATCATGGGTAGACTGGAGAAAATTTAAAAGAAGTGCGTAACACGTTGCGCTTACAGAATAGTTTTTTGTTTTTTGTATTCTTTGTCCTGATTTCCCATGATTGACTCCTTGGGCTGAACTTGTGTGTCATCCTTTAAAGACCAAAGGAGCACTCCCATGCAGTGAATAACTGAACTCATTTGACATTTCAGAACGAAAAGCCAGTGCCCTTGATATTTTCCCTGAAGATCTCCCCAATGGTGACATCTCGGTTCCAGTCTCAACGGTCAGTTTACCGGATTACGCCTCGTACCAAAACCCTTTAAATCCTTACGGCAATATGTCGCTCTCTCCAAAGATGTCTATTCCTTCGTCACAGTCTCCCTCGATCCAGTACACTTTAGGTAAGTGTCAAGAAAGAAAATATGATCGCTTGTTGTCGATGGACACATCGATGCGCGTGCTCTCAAGCTAGTTACTCGTAAACGTTTTCTGTAATCTCGTGCCCCGAACCTCGGTCTTTTTGGTCAGCGCTAAGGAGTCATCGGAACTGAGTAAGTGAATAACGAGAACGTTCGGTTGTTTTTCCGCCATTCTTTTCCTCTGAATTCCAACCAGTTAGAGCCGGTAGCTTCTTGGCGCCAACCTAAAGAACCAAATATTCTCGGGACGTATATGGTCGAAGTTTAAGAATTAAGTTTAAAAATTTGTCAATCTGTTGGTGTTTGTTGACGTATGTATGTTCGATTCTGATTTTGGTGTAGCAACAACAAGAAGAATGTAAGGATGAGTTTATGTCACTAATTTTTGCGAAAAATGCTCACGTTTCGACTGCTAACATGGAATACTATGTGCTTTGGAGACCTTACTGCGCACAATTTTTTGCCCTGACTTCTCCGCTGAATGATTTTCACGGCGAAGATGAACAAATGTAACGTACATCTTGGCATTGTAGGTTCCGTTGGAGCAAGTTCTGGTGCTGTCGTTTCACCGTCTGTTTCGCATTCACCATCATCATCGTATCCAATGCCTGGAAGAAAGTCAAGTTCGGGTGTGAAAGGCTTTGCACCATCCTTGAAACAGACAGATTACCCAGGTAACGATTAGTTAACGCTAGGTGTTTCTAAAACATTGAAGAAAAAAATTTTGATTCTTTGCGTTGTTCAGTGTTCAATTGCTGTCTGTTAGTAATTTGCTCGTTACCAGCAAACAGGTGCGTGCAAGTTGATAGTAGTCCAATATATGCACCTCATTTTCACTTCACTTTCCTTTCCACTGGCCCGCTTTGTCCTACTTTTCCTCTTCAAACTTCCATTTCAAAAAACCTAGTTCCATACTAATGTACTCTACTCCACTCAGTTCTATACTTGTTTAATGTCTCTTAAGGTTTGCCTTGCTTTTGTTCTTCCCTTCAAACCCTTCCCTTTTTTCTTTTCCCCTCCCTTACCTTCCCTTTCCTTCCCTTGCTTTCCCTTGCTTTCCCTTCCCTTGCCTTCCTTTTCCTTCCCTTCCCTTGCCTTCCTTTTCCTTCTCTTTCCTTCCCTTGCTTTCCCTTCACTTGCCTTCCTTTTCCTTCCCTTGTCTTCCCTGTCCTTCCCTTGCTTTCCTTTCCCTTCCCTTCCCTTCCCTTCCCTTCCTTTCCGTTCCTCTCCCCTAACCTTTCCTTCGCTCTCCTTTCTCTCCTCTCTCCTCCTTCTCTCCGCCTTGCCTTCATTTCTTTTCTTTTTCTGTCTTTCTTTCCCTTGTATCTGGTATCTATTCAATTTCCTCTCCTATCCCACGTTTTCAACCAACCCTTCTCGACTCAAGTGTTGCTGGTTCTAACTGTTTGCCATTCTTGTATGTTTACCTACCAGGAGGCACCTCTCTTCCTGGACTACCAGTGAACAGTTCTATGGCAGTTACTCCGCAGCTTAGTAACTCGTACCCAGGCTCAACTGGTGCCATGCCCGTTAGTTACTCTCCATCCCCCTCGTTACCTCACGTGGACATCAACCAACCTGTGACCAGCACCCCGTCCAGAAAACAATATGGAACGAAAAAGTACGTTGTAAATGCTTGTCACATTTTGCACTTGCTCAAGTCAAAAGATGCTTCACTCTTTCCTGTCCGGAGTTCTCCCTTTGACGAGAATAATCGTCTAGCGTTAGCCAGAGTAAAATAATAAAGAAACTATCCAAATTGAAAAGAATTAAACAGACTGATCAATTCATTCTTGCAATTTACAGGTGTAAAAATTGTTTGCTTTCTCGTCACACTATTTTAAAAATTTTAAAAGTTTGAAATCACTGAATCTTTCGCACCCGATATAAGTTATTTTATTGATGTTTGTTTCGTATCATTTATCTCTTTTTATTTGAGTCTAGAATTACGATAACCTTTCAGCCGTCCGATTTTCAGAGAATGAGTATCAGGCTTCTACACCCGATAACATGAAGTCGTATTTATGTTTGGTAAAGAAAATGTTTGAATGTGACAATAATATACTCTAACAGACCAAAAAGCAGAAGGATAAAAAACTCGGGCTATAAAAAGTATAGAAGATCTCCACCAGTATCGCGAGTATTGGTCGGAGAAGGTCCGTAGGAGATGTTAGTACATTAATAGTACTGATGTTTACCTTGTTTCTGTTGTTTTACTTAAGGCAAAAAACATCTGCGGCAGTGACTCCTCCTTCTGTAACGACAGCTTTGCAGCAAGAAGTGCCACCTCAAAGCGTTGATTGGGTCTATGATCCGAATGAGCCACGCTACTGTTTGTGTAATCAGGTATGTTCTACGGTGTCTGTTAAATACACATACATACAATTATTGTGCACGTACACAAGTGTATTTGTCTTCATGCGTCCTCTCGATCTCTTGCAAACATACTCACGCGTGGACACATCACCACATGCGTGTAGTACTTAACAAACAGATTTCGTTTTTCCATTGTCTGTTCAATTATAAATGCACAGATGGCGTCACAACGTGGTAAGAACAAAAAATTGGCCCACGAGGCGATAGCCGATGAAATCTGTTTGTCCGAGTTAAAAGTTTTCATTTCACAAGCACTCGACCTTCGTTTCACACTTACTCGCCATTCATATCAGAAGTACTCGGCTGGCACTGTTATACCCGGTACCACTCCGCTGCTGATGTTGTAAATACTATTTACACAATAGACTTCATTCTTCGTACCTTTTTGTTGGTTGTTAGCCATGATCTACTAACGAACAGACGCACGGATGGCGTCACTAAAACAGTGAACCAATCCCAGCACTCTGCGTATTCATCACGAGCCAATGACGTTGCTTCATTTGTATAGATCATGGATCACGTCTGAGAGCTTTTTTCGTGTTTTTCAATGCCTCGAAAATTCCCCATAAGCTTTTAATCATCATTTTAAATATTTTTCTTGTATTGTTTTATTAGTTTATTGTATGAAACACATAGATTTCATTTTTCCGTTCTCGGTTCAGTTAAAGATGCACAGATGACGTCACAACGTAGTAAGAACAAAAAAATTCGCCCACGAGGCGATAGCCCAGCGGATCAGTGATGTTAAAAAATAAAATCTATTTGTCTTATACAATAAAAAAAATACAGCAATACAACAGAAATATTTAAAATGATTGAAAACTTACGGGGAATTTTCGGGGCATTGAAAAACACGAAAATAGTAATCTTGTGAAAAATAGAGCCCAGTATAAAATACGGAGAAAAGGCATGATAAAAAAACAACAAGGAATTAATGAATATTGTATATATATTTCCTTGTTGTTTTTTTATCATGCCTTTACTCAGTATGCTGGGCTCGTATATATATATTTGTCACAAGACTACGTTTCCCGCCTGGTCAATCTATTGCTGATATTCTGAAAAAATAGTAATCTGATTTAATCCATGATCTGTGCAAATGAAACGTCATTGGTCCGTGATGAATAAGCGGGGAGTTGTGATTGGTTCACTGTTTTAGTGACGCTATCCGTGCGTCTGTTCTTAAATAGATCATGGCTGACGACCAACCAAAAGGCACGAAAAACGAAATTTATTGTGTAAATGTTCGTATACACTCACGTGGTCTCGTGCATCCCTGATGAACCCCTGAGTCCCGGTATCAGCCTGTCGATTCTATAAATAATTAATTCACCCTGCATGAGTGTAACAAGGTTCGTACAGGTCCTCAAAAACCATGAACGTTCTTAAATTTGCATTTTAGAAAATTGACTACTCAAAAGCCCTTAAAATTAGTTCCAAAAATCTCCCCAAGTTCATGAAAAGTGCTTGCTGTCTCTTAATGAAATTGGCATTTATTCTCAGAATGACTGACCTAAGAAAATGATATAAAAATGGGATGCTGCGTAGACATAATAAAACAGTACAAAAAAGTTAAAAGGTTGGTAGACTGCCGAATTTATGATAAAGAATTGTAACGTTTCGAGCTATGGCCCTTTGTCAGAAAGTGGAATGAGTTCTGAACTCATTTCATTCTCTGACGAAGGGCGATAGCTCGAAACGTTGCAGTTCTTTATCATAAATTCGGCAGTCTACCAATCTTTTAATTTTTGGATCTAAGAAAAGGTATTTTAAGGTGTTTCTGGTTGACTAATTGTAGGAAAGATGGCGAAAGGTCTGCTTGTTTCTACCACAGTGGTTTGTGCCGTAGAAAACTCTCCCAAATTCACTCTCTTGGTTCCTTAAAAATGGCACAATAAAAAATTAAATTACATTAATTTATTACATTAATTACATAAAAATTAAATTAAATTAATTCTTAAAAATTAAACTACACCATAAAAGTACCTAAAAAGTTCTTAAAATTTACACCGAGATTAGGGGACAAACCCTGGTGTAATGAATCATCTAAACCTGGATATTCAGAAATTAGCACTGTAACATTTGAGACTTGATTATTATATTTATAAGAGATGAAACGAGCTAAAACTACATAACTTATCGTGTTAAAACACAGAAATTTTGGGTGTCAGGGGGCCATTTTACTGGCCTTCAGAGGTTGGTGCATGCGCAGATGTTTCATTCCAGCACATGGTTGAAAATACGTCCACTCATCTTAACGGTTACGCGCATATTCACGTGAATGCATATGTTCAACTTCACGCTCACGCTCATGTACACGCATATTTTTACGTACGCACAAACACCTTCACGTACACGCAGATGATGGGGTTTACGTCCATACACGCGCACGTACACGCAAGTATCCACGTTCGTGTATTTGTTCACGTATATTCACGGTAGAAGTATCTATTTATGAATATCCGCCCGCATCTTGGTGAACATAAACGTGTTCACATACACACGGCTTCATGCACCTCCACGTGTTCATGAACACGTACGCGAATCTTCACGATGAAGGACGCGGACATTCAGCTGCTAGAAGCATGTGTTTACGTAGAGCTTATACCGGTGCAAGCACATGCTCTTCAGCACACATTTAAATACAAAATTTTGCGATACTCTTTGAGAAGATTGCTGTTTGGTAATGTTATTTATACGTAGGCTAAATCAGAAATGTTCAGTCTACACAATAAATGTACTTTTCAATTCCCTCTTAGGTCTCCTACGGAGAAATGGTTGGTTGTGATAATCCTAGTGTAAGTCAGCACAATTTCAAAGTATTATTGTTTTGTATTTTTTAATCTTCCCTCTGGTGCAACTCTGGATTTGCATGAACTTATCGGTTGCTAAATGACGAACATCATTAATTATACTGAGGAAGGAAACCCCAGCGCCCACTCGTCCATAACTGACCACCACTACATAAACCACGAAAAGACTGGGCTCTGGGTAAGTTGCTCGAGTTGTGATTGGCTGCAGGTTTACAATGACCAATCATAGCTCGAGCTGGTCGCCAAGAACCCAGTCTTTCCGTGGTTTCTGTAGCTGTTGATTCAGATCGCTCTCAGTTCATCTTAGGGACCATTAAGCAAACACGACGGGAACGTCCAAGACCACGTCCTTAATACACTAGAAGAGAACAGGTGATTTTTAGTTCCCAAAGTAATCTCAACATCGTTCTTTTTCCGAATACAACGTCGCTCATAATGACGTCACGTTACGAGTCCAGTGTGTACAAGTCTTTACATTTTTTAGTTATCAAGCAAAGGTCAAAGATAAGCCGTTTTTAGTTTAACCTCGTGGGTATAATTTATAGTAGTTTACTGTTATTTACGCAGAATATGCAATTGCGTATCAAGCACTAACGAACAACATTGTTGCTGTATTTTAAATATTAGATGCCTGAGCTATTCAGCCGCTACTTAAAAACTCGCTTTGTGTTTAAACGCTTCCATTTGCCTCTTACACATTTATCCAAGGTACCTCGGCTGCTTTCTCGCACCTCGTAATATGAACCTTATAATCGACCAAAACGAATGCAAAGTGTTCATGGGGTAACTCGTATTCGCGCTGAGATCTAAAGCTTTCTGATGATTATCATGTACGGAACTAGAGCCACGAACCGGGTGGAATGTGCAGTCTTTCTAAGAAGATCAAAGCTCAGGTCACAAGTTTGACCAAGACTATAATGAATCAGCCTTGCTAAAACTCATGTGTAGGTCAGCCACAAGGCCATAACGAATGACCTTTGTTCAAACTGGTGTACTATATATGGCGGTTGCCACGTGGAGTTCAAGACAAAATTTTTTTTGTCATCTCTTATTTGTGTCTTGTTCAAGATTGACTTGCTCAAATCATGTGCTGGGCTTTAATCTTTCTCCCCCTACCGCTTTTCAGTTTTTGTTAATGTATAATGGTTTCCCTATTGTTTAGTGTCCCATCGAATGGTTCCACTATGGCTGTGTCGGGATCAGTGATCCACCGAAAGGCAAGTGGTACTGCCCGAAGTGCACCACGCTTATGAGTAAAAAGAAAGGAAGGAAATAAAGGGGCAGATTAGATAGAATGCCATTACAGACTGGATATTAACACGGCGTGTATTCTTCGATGAACCACCGTATTAAAGTCCACTAGCCTGCCCATACATCCCCTCGCTGGTGCGTCATGGAATGTCGATCTGGAAAAGATAGTACAAAGCCCAGATAGCTTATCCACGTAAGTTCCAGGAAGTGTAACAGCACTAAACGTGGATTTGAGCATTCGAGCTTAAATTTTAACCTCCGAACAGCACTATAGAGCATTTTTAACCAAGGGCATGGCGGCCATGTTGGTGTCTTACGAATGCCGTCCTGGTGAATGCAAACTCTCCATGACAGTCGGTTGACTCTTCTACATTTCCCATAATAACGTTCGTTATGAGGGGCATCACGAGTATCTGCTACGCTTCGATGAACTGGAAATCCTTCAGTTTTATGCAAATCATCACCCAAATGAACTATATTATGGGAGACGTGAACGCGGCCGATGCAGCGGGATGCTTAGACTTGCCGCAAGTCGCCTTTTGTATCATTACTGTCGGGCAACGAGTGGTGAGCTGCGAGCTAAAGTAGTCTCGAGTGGTCGACTTGTTTCACTTGCAGGAATTTAAATCCGATTATCTATTCTGAATAGCAAACGTGATTAACAAACGTTACATCATCACAATAAGATCGTTTGAATATGTGCTAGTTATTGGCGAAATTGATGACGCCCCCCCCCAATTACACCCCGGTCCAAAAATCCACTGGTAAATTTGGTGTATTGCAAGTGGGACAAGTCGTTTCCAGCCGAGAAACACAGCGTGAAAAAGAAACTAGGAAGGACTTGTAGCAAGTCTACAGAATACTGTATCTGTTTATGATTCACTACAGTTCGTCCTCGATCCTTTCATGAGTTTAAAACATACGCGAAATGACAATCGCGTGGCATAAAATCACACGTATGAACAGGCCTTATGGGGAATAACCCAAGATTCGGCTGATAGAATTTAAGTTGGTGTTTGGAATCGCCGTTTGATACTATTAAATTGTTAGGAAATTTTGCTGATCAAAATGCGGAACGCCATGGATTCAGAAAAAAGAGGGGTTTTTTGGGTTCGTTTTTTTTCTGGTCCAATGGTTAGAGCGGCTGGCTAGCATTCAGAAGGTTGCGGGTTCGAATCCCCTCTGGAGCTCAGAGTTCTTCTGAGTTCGTGGCGTTCCACAGTTTGATCAGCAAAATTTCCCAAGAATTTAAGTTCGTTTCCACGAATAGCGCTGTTGACTCGCTGGCACTCACTGCCTGGATGAGGTATTGAGCCTTTGTACAACGGGATCCTGGAGTCGCTTGTTCATAGCCTGATTAAACTATCTAGAGGATTAGCCCAATTAGTGCAGAAATTGACTATGCAGTGGATAATTATCTGGATAGGAACTATCTCAGTGGATAATTATCTGGATAAGAACTATATCAGTGGATTATTATCTGGATAGGAACTAGGTGAACAACTGAATTCACCCACCGGGGTAGTAAGTTATCCAACACAAGAAACTAACCATCGGTCAGACAGGAGCCCAAAGAAGATTTCTGAAAGGGGTCAAAGGCAAAAAAAGAGAAAACCGTTTATTCCGCTGACCGGGATGCCGCGAAGCGACCTACCGGGAAAATTTTGGAATCGAGGAGCCCCAGAAAGATCGGCTAATAAATTATCCAAGCTTCAAACAACCCACTCCAGTGAATTGCCTTTAAGGAAAGCCATGTTCAAGCAAGCTAGTTATTCAATTAATAAAGTTGCACAAGGGTTGTAGCACTGTTCTGGATTCAAATTAACTCGAGCTGGTTTCTCTAAGATTTCTGTAAATTGTATGGTACGATACTACCGTTTATTTATGATATTGGATAAAATGTGTACAGAAAATGATACATGTAAATAAACCTGAACGTTTTATTGATGAATGTTTTAAGTCTTATGGCCTCTTTATATGATCCCGGCTTGCCGGGACGGGACGCTCTTTACCCACCCAGCCGGGAAACTCGGCTAGCCCGGATGACGTGTTTATATGGACAGATTTACTTTTATTCGTAAATGGTTGAAAGTTAAGTGAAACCTAATACAGAAATTACTTAAATACAGTACTGGTAACCATGCTTTCGGAAACGGCTTCCATAGCTCCATTGCAGAGCGTTGATTCTGGCGCGAAACGCCTCGGGTTCAGTTCCCACCCATGGCACGTAAAATTTTTTATTCGTAAATGGTTCAAAATTAAGTGAAACCTAATAAAGAAATTACTTAAATACAGAACTAGTAACCATGCATTGGACAACAACTTCCGTAGCTCCATTGCAGAGCGTTGATTCTGGTGCACAACGTCTCGGGTTCAATTCCAAGTCACGGACTTAAGGTTTTTTATTCGTAAATGGTTCAAAATTACGTGAAACCTAATAAAGAAATTATTTAAATACAGAACTGGTAAGCATGCATTCGGCAGCATCTTCCGTAGCTCCATTGCAGAGCGTTGCTTCTGGCGCGAAACGTCTCGGGTTCAATTCCCAGCCACAGCGCGTAACCTTTTTTATTCGTAAATTGTTGAAAATTAAGTGGAACCTAATACAGAAATTACCTAAATACAGCACTTGTATTGATGCTTTCGGCAGCTGCTTCCGTAGCTCCATTGCAGGGCGTCGCTTCTGGTGCGCAACGTCTCGGGTTCAATTCCCAGACACGGCACGTAATCTTTTTTATTCGTAAATGGTGGAAAATTAGGTGAAACCTCATACAGAAATTACTTAAATACAGCACTGTTAACCAAGCTTTCGGCAAAATCTTCCATAGCTCCATTGCAGAGCGTTGATTCTCGTGCGCAACGTCTCGGGTTCAATTCCCAGACACGGCACGTAATCTTTTTTACTCGTAAATGGTGGAAAATTAGGTGAAACCTCATACAGAAATTACTTAAATACAGCACTGTTAACCAAGCTTTCGGCAAAATCTTCCATAGCTCCATTGCAGAGCGTTGATTCTCGTGCGCAACGTCTCGGGTTCAATTCCCAGACACGGCACGTAATCTTTTTTACTCGTAAATGGTGGAAAATTAGGTGAAACCTCATACAGAAATTACTTAAATACAGCACTGTTAACCATACTTTCGGCAAAATCTTCCATAGCTCCATTGTAGAGCGTTGCTTCAGGTGCGCAACCTCTCGGGTTCAATCCCAGACACGGCACGTAATCTTTTTGATTCGCAAATGGTTCAAAATTAAGTGAATTTGATTCTGGTGCGCAACGCCTCTTGTTCAATTCCCAGCCACTATCCTTTTATTTTTTTTTTGTAATTAGTTTAAAATTAAGTGTAGTCTGATACAGACATTACTTATATAAGGAACTGGTAACCACGCTTTCGACAACAACCTTCATAGCTGTGTAACACAGCACTGCTCGTCATTCAGAGTGTCTCGGGTTCGCTTCCCAGGGTCCTTATACAGTTTTTTGTAATTGATTCAAAATTAAGTGAAACCTGACACGACAATTACTTATTTTGGAATCATCCTTTCACCAACAACCTCCGTACCTCCGTTACAGAGCACTGCTTCTGGTTCACAATGCCTTGGGTTCGATTCTCAGCCACGGTCCTGAAACTTTATTATTCGTAAATGGTTCAAAATTAACTGAAACTTAATACAGAAATTACTTAAATACGGAAATCATAATCTTCTTTCAGCAGCAGCTTCTGTAGCTCCCTTGCAGAACACTGTTTCTGGTTCACAATGTCTTGGGTTCGATTTCCAGCCATGGTCCGACTCCTGAAACTTTTTCTAGATTGCCCAAAATTAAGTGCACCCTCATAGAAAAATTACTTAAATACGAAACTTGTAACCACGTTCTCGGCAATAACTTCCGTAGCTCCGTTCCAGTGCTTTGTGGTTCACAACGTCTCGGGTTGGACTGATTAACCTATTTCATCTTCCTTTTCCTATAGATCTTAAAAATGCAGAAGCCTAGTACAGGATATAGATATTTTTCAACTTAAGTCGGACAAACGTATTGTCGTCTTCAAAAAAGGAATTTAATGATTGATATCCATTCAGATAAACCATTTTGAATTATCTTTATATTTATATTTAATGAATTTATCCTTTTCATTGAAACAGTCCAAGTCAAATTGGAAAAAATAAAAAGCTTAAGAAATAGACATACTAAAAATGGCACATCACAAAAAAATCAATTTAGAATATTGTACACAGTATTTTCCCTTACCTTTAAACTTTGAGGAGAGTGATTTAATTGATAAAACGTTCACCGAAGTTCCAACTGGATTGCTGGCCAACGAGAACAGCATTGTAGAAAAAAAAAGTTTGTGTTCGAAACTTACTTTATTTAACGTCATTATTCGTTTTAATGGTGCAGCGTTGTTAAATCATAATCGTCCGTAAATTAAACGGATTCCTTTTTGTATCAGAATGAAGGGATACGACCCTCAATTTCGTTCAAATACGGTAAGAGGTATTCAGTGGAATTTTAAAACGTATCGCTAGGGTACAATTTAATGCGACCTAAATTATTTGATATAGCGAAGAACGACGTCTCTGATCTTTCAAATTTGCGCTGGCGGACGACCAAATGTAGAATAGAGGTCATATTTGGCAGGTTAATTTTCGTTTTTTATTAGAATCTATCGAGAACGGACGTGATACAATAAGAGCGATGTAAAAATATGGGAACCTGGGTAGGCAGTATATCAAATTCCGTAGAAAGTTAAAAGATTAATTCTAGGCTGCGGAACATCTTTTGAGAAATCCTGGTGTTTCGAGCAACGGCCATACTTCAGAGAGAGAAACTTTTTCCTGAAGTTGTCAAAGAATACGTTTCACTCTCTCAAGGGCCTTTACTCGAAGCGTCAGCATATTTCAATAAAGTAAATAGTTTGAACCTGCAGGGAGAATCGTTGCACGTTTGTGGAAGTTGATCATCCAGGGTAGTGTAGACTTGAGACTGTTGGTAGAAGTGACTAACGTTTCGTCGGCCTTAGCGGCGGTCATCTTCAGAGTTAAGTGAAGAGTAAATGTCAGGTTCGCCTATATTTGTGTCTGGTTCGTGGGTCCCTAGCGGTGGTTGAACCAGATTTGTTGGCGTATACGTCTGAAATTGCTTGCGAAACGGATGTAGTTGTTGGCAAGCTGTTTGCTGTCGTCCAAATGATCGTAATAAACTAAATGGTTTGAACCTGGGAGAATCGTTACATGTTTGTGGAAGTTGATCGACCGCCGCTAAGGCCGTCGAAACATCAGTCACTTTCACCAACAGTCCTTCTCAAGACTACATTAACCTGAATGATCAACTTCCACAATCATGCAAGTATCTTTCAACACAAGTTCGGCGCGTCTATTAACCTTTTAACATTCTACGCTGTAGTACAATAATGCGAGCAAATAAGACCAGTTAACCTAATGAAGTCTAACAATAGTGCTAAAAGTTGGCCTCGCACAAGTTCACACGGTGTCTTACAAGTATGTTTATATGGTGTGAGCAGTAAAACCATTAACCAAACGCGTCCTTTTATAATTTGCGGCAGAACGGTTCTTCGTTTCTTAAATGTGTTGACTTACATGTAGCGTTTAGGGTGGGCAAGTAGGTGTAAATCTTGTACCGAAAGGATGCCATCGATAAGTTTAAAATGACTTCGTATCGTATTCAATGTTTTGAAAACTTGATCACCAAGTTAGT